>CM021105.1:529876641-529954152 GCA_007115665.2 Sequoiadendron giganteum
GATAGAGGGTATAAGGGTTAAGGATAGATGGTAGAGGATAGAGGGTATACGGGTTAAGGGTAGAGGGTAGATGGGAGAGAGATAGAATTAGGGTATAAGGGTTGAGGGTATAAGGGTGGAGGGTAGAGGGGAGAGGGGAGAGAGATAGAATTAAGGTATAAGGGTAGAGGGGAGAGAGATAGAATTAGGGTAGAGGGCATAGATAATGAGAGAGAAAAGAAATATCTAAAAAACAACTTTTTCATAACTAACGTGAGTGTGTTTTGAAGAAGTAGAGATATAGCCATTTTTAGCAAGAAATAATGCTCTTGCATTATAACACAAGTGCATTTTGGATTGCTCTAAAAATGGTGAAAAAATCAATATACCCGTGATCTCAAGTCCCACATTCTACATATTCTCCTGGTTCTACGCGTGCTCCGATAAAAAGTAGCTTTTTGATGATGTTGTGAAGTGTGAATACATTTTTTTCACATTCCACCACCTTTTTCATGATCTTTCCACCACCTTTGCATGAAATAGCAAAGTTTTCATGTTGAAATGTATATAATATCAATTCAAGTCTGAATTCCATTCAAAATTTCTATATACAATTGAATTTTGGAGGGGAACAAGCTTTTGAAAAAGTCAAATTGTTGAGGAGTTTGAAGAAAGAAGAACCAAAGGGTACATGATTGGGTAGAGCTCATCCATTTGAAACTCTAGTTTTTAAGGTATGTGAAGTCTTTACACATTTTCTTTCATTCTATTATGGCTTTCTTTCATTTTTGTTATTTTGCATATTCCATGTTGATCATTATTTGTTTGTCATTATAGCCTTAGGTTTTCAATGCACATTTGAAATTACACAATTCTATACACTTGCCAATTACATTTTTAAACCACGTCTCTTTGAGGCATTTTGTTATTTAACAATCGACTTACCTTGTGTATGCTTCCACATTTTGTATGCACATATATGTGACATAAGTTTTAAGGAAGTAAAATAAAACATCATTTCTCAATCCTTTATTATGGATGTGCATACCACTCTCCAAAGCTTTCATTGAGGTTTTTTGTCAAACAGTTATACCAAGCAGTTGATTTCCTTGTCCATGCTACCAAATTTTCCATACATGTCTCTAAAAAATAGGAATATACTTTGATGCATAGCAGGGGGGTTTTTAATTAAAAAACTCAATTCAAGTCCTTTGCAACAACTTTGCAACTCTTAAAAACCCAACTCATTAATTCTTCACAATTTTAACTAGGTTCCCTTGTAGCCATCCAAACCTAGAAACTTGTGCATAACTCTCTTGAAACTCCTCAAACCCACCAAATTTTGGACTTTTTAGACACCCATTAAGCCCTTACAAAATATATCACAAAATTTCATACAACTCTTTTGAAACATAACCCTCAAACAAGTGCTCCTACGTTGTCCTAGACCTTCAATTAGGTCACTTTTACAAAGGAACTCACCTTTAAAACTATTTCCCTTCCAAAATTCCCTTGGAAAAACTTGAACTAGGTCATAAACATCCAAATTTCCCAATCCTTAATCAGAGGAATGCCCACTAAGTCCCTTAATCTTAAAACCCTCACTTTTCCAAGTTTATAAGGGGGTTTATTGAAAATCTAAGTTCTCGACATCTAACCACTTGGAAAACTCTTCAAACACACTCAAATATACCTAAACATCATTAATCATCAAAAAAATTCTGCCCCATGAGTTTGCAACCTTTTCCATCCTTTAGCCTCTCAATTTCACTCAAAATGCACCATTTTCACAACTAGGGCATCATGCAAAACCACCTTCTAGGCCTTCCTTGCTCCTAAGTCTTATTATAACATTTTGGACTCATTCCACTGAGTTGCAACATTTAAAATAGGTGGAATGAGTCAATTCTTTATGTTTTTTGTGACTACAACCCTTCAAACTAGGGTTTTAGACTTGCCTTGAGTAAAAACTCTCTAAAAACCACAAAACTTGTTTAAACTTCCTCAAACCTTGATCAAATCAAATCTACTTCAGTCCTCCAATGAATTAAATTTAGTTTTAGAGCAAACACTAACTGTACGGGCCGTACAAGACTAAAGAACAATGAACTTTTTGGAAAATGCACATAAAAGTGGTGTCTTTGTTTGGTTTCTTTCCTTGAGTTGGAGAGGAAGATAAAAAACCAACCATCCCAACTATACACAACTAAATTTTAAACTTCCCCAAGCCAAAATGACTCTTGATCTTCCTAATTTACACTTTTGAAATTTTTCCATGACAACATTGTGGCAATTTTTGCAACTTTTTACATTCTTTCCCAATTAGACTCAAATGACTTAACAAACACTAAGAATGGCCTTGACATGGCCTTAGTACATCAAAATGACTCAAAATTTTCAAAAATTCAAACTAGGACCCCTAATTACATGACTTGAACTAGGTGCTCTTGCACCACACTCCTCCCACATTGATAGATCTTTGAAACTATTTTGGTTTTCATCTCTATTTCTAAATTTACCACTTCACTAAATCTACTTCATCACTTATGTTGTGATATATTTTAAATGTTTCCTTGATTAGTCTATCTACAAGGCATTCTAACCCTTCTCATCACTATTTCAAGAATCTTTATTCAAGGCTAAGTTAGCAACATGGGGAAAGGTGGAGCCTATCTTGCAATCATGGCTCAAAATGGAAGCATGGACAAAGAATTTGAATTGTTTGACAATAATGTTTTCATATAAATGTATATAAAATGTGGTAGAATTGACAAGCTAGTGAGCTTGGCAAGATATGGGGTCTCACAATGATATACTCATCACCATGAGACCCCATTTCTATGAGGCATACACTGCTCCTACCTTCTCAGCCCTACCGCATTGGCAAGCTAGTTCACTCACTAGCTTTCCAATGCGGTAGGGTTGAGAAGGTAGGGGAAACATATGCCTCATAGAAATGAGGTCTCACTATGATATACATCACCGTGAGACCCCATTTCTATGAGGCATACACTGCCCCTACCTTCTCACAGTGATGTATATCACCATGAGACCTCATTTCTATGAGGAATACATTGCCCCTACCTTCTCACGATGATGTATATCACCATGAGACCCCATTTCTATGAGGCATACGTTGCCCCTACCTTCTCAACCCTACCACATTGGCAAGCCAGTGAGTGAGCTAGCTTGCCAATGCTCCACTAGCTTTCCAAACATCACCGTGAGACCCCATTTCTATGAGGAATACACTCCCCCTACCTTCTCAATCCTACCACACTTGAAAACTAGTGAGTGAGCTACCTTGCCAATGTGGTAGGGTTGAGAAGGTAGGGGTAGTGTATGACTCATAGAAATGGGGTCTCATGGTGATATACTTATCACCATGAGACCCCATTTCTATGAGTCATACATTGATAAGTATATCACCATGAGACCCCATTTCTATGAGGCATACGCTCCCCCTACCCCCTAAAACATATAACATTGGTAGGCTAGTGAGTGAAACCCCAATGCAGTATGTAAGACCCCTTCGTTTTGCTCTTTTGATTGAACAATGTTATGTTTGGTTAGGCCTTATTTTCTGTTAGTGCTTTGACTATGGTAATCAGTTACTGTTTGATCTCTATCTTTATCATGATTTGGTGATGTATCTTGATGTGATGATATTGTATTCAGATGTTATCATTATGACATGTTTTGAATTAGCATAAGTGGATATTCGAATTAATGAGGTATTATGCTTTGGATTAAATTATTATGTTAGATTTGTTAGTTAGTAATATTTTATTGGTGAAGGGGATGGATCGCATCACTCGCTTGCGAGTGCCCTATGATTCTGTGATTCCCTCTTCACAGTGTGCTTTAATTATGACATATATATGCATGTGGATATACTCTTTATTTGCAGGTTGACAGGTACAGGACATTGACTCCACCTGGCTTCACAGGGTTGAGCGTGTCCATTTCCCAACGGTATTCGATTGAGAGATAGTAGCTAGGTTTTTCGTGCCAAGTTGTCACCCTAGCCATAGTGTGTCGTCAGGTTCGTCAGGTTAAGTTGCCTTAATGTTGTCATCTGGCTCTGATTTTAGTTTAAAATTGCAAGTTAGAAAAAGGTTAAAACATATATGCTTTTGTAGTTAAATTGTTATTTAAGCATATCTAGTTCAATGTTAGAAATGTTATTTAATTTATTAATTAATTTAATTTAATTATTAAAATGATTTAATCTTGGATTAAGTTAAATTTATTGATTAATTAAATTGATGATATTTAAATCAGATAAGTATTTCATTGTGAAATTATGGATTTAATGTTGAAATTGAAAGGATTAAATTGAAAATTGAAAGAAAAGGTTTTAAATTGCATTTTATAAATTTTGAATCCAAAAAAAAATTGGAAAAAGAAGATATTTTTTCTATTTCTATTTTCAGAAATTTATTACAGTGGTTGAATGAGATATTTTGGAAATTTCTTCATTATGGGATTTTGAATGAGTTTTCAACAAGTTTTTTTTGGAGAATTTGGAAAAACAAGGAAAAAGAAAAAGAAATTGGTTGTTTGATTTTGGATTCAGGAAAAAGCTCAGTTGGATTTCTTGGAGGAGCTGGAATCAGAGAAAGGATTCAGAGTTCCATTGACAACTTTTCAAGCTTTTGGGAAAATAGGTTTTCTTGCTATTAACTTAGTTTTTCATTTGGAAGGTTTCACAATTTTATATGATGTGGAAATTATATAAGCTTAGTTGAATTGCAAGCAAAACCCATCTTAATTCTTGTTTTAAAATTTGAAACTTGTGTTTGGGAATGAAATTTCTCAAGAAAAAATTATGTTCTTGGCTAAAATTGATCATTTAAAGTATTATTTTCTCAATTAGCTATGCAAATCCTTGTTGTGAATTTTTTTAAATATATATATATATGTATTTAAATATATAATATATGCATATATATTTTATTAAATTGGGTGTTAAGCTATTAAATTTTTGAAAATATAACGCCCTATCATGAAATCACGGATTTCGAAATCTGCAGGGTTTTATAGTTATTAAAATCAAAATAAAATAAAATATATAAAAATAAAATAAAATAAAACCCAAATTTTTGGGGTTGTTGGGGGCTCAACCCACAGCCACCCCCATGGGAGGCACTATGGGGAGTTGTGCCTAGTGCGCCCCATGCGGCCGCCCACAATAAGTGGGATGGTTGTGTTAAACACAATCACTGCCCACTGTAGTGGGTTCGGTTGTGGTTAACACAGTCGTCGCCCACTATAGTGGGTTCGGCTGTGGTTAACACAGCCGCCGCCCACTCCTATGTGGGTCGGCTGTGTTAAACACAGTCGTGCCCACACCACTGGTGGGTCAGTTGTGGTTAACACAGTCGTCGCCCACTCCTATGTGGGTCGGCTGTGTTAAACACAGTTGCGCCCACACCACTGGTGGGTCGGCTGTGGTTAACACAACCGCCCCAACCCTAAACCATGGCATGTTTACCCAAGTTTGCAGTGCGTGACCCGAGACAAATGCATGGACTTTGTTTAATTTCATTTTTTTATTATAATTAATATTTAATATTATATTAATATAGTATTAAAATATTAATATATATGATTCGTAAATATATATTTAATATTTTATTATTATATTTGTATAATATAAGAATATTAATATATATTAATTGTAAACTATATATTTATAGTTGAGTATATGATTTTAATATATATATATATATATATATATATATATATATTTAAATATATATATATATATATATATTAAAATATATATATATATATTAAAATGTGGATTTGTTTAATTTCACATTATAAGGAAATTGGGAAAATTATAAATCAATGTGCAATAGTCGAATTAGTGGATTTTTTTTTTAAATAATATTATTTGAAAGGTCAAATATTGAATTTAAAAGGAATGTATTTAATGGCGAAATTAATTGATTTTGTTTAAAATGATTTAGGATGCAAAGCGAATAGTTATTTATTTTAACAATATATTATGAAATTATAGAAGTAAATGCTTATTTTATTATTTAAAGCAATTAGGGAATTAAGTGTTGGTTTATATTTCATCTTGTCTGAAAGAGACGTATGTTTAAATCAGTTTTATTGAACAATAGATTACTGATGTTAATAAGGGAAATGGATTTAGTAAATCCAAAATTAGTTTAATTCCTCGCAACTTGCTTCATGATTATTTCCTCTATGTTCATACTTGGGGAAATGGGATAAGAGTCTTAAATATGTAAGTCTTCCAGAGGACCCTAGAGGTTGGGGGTTTTCATTTTGTGATGTCTACATGTATGAATTTCCTTGGGTAGTACATGGTGTCTAATCAGTGTTGAACCCGGTTTCCACAAACGAGGATGCTTTGTGCCTCCTTGTAAGGAGTGGTTTTGCTATTGTTGTTACCTCCAGTGTTTGGAGAGGGTTTGAATTTATATTGCCTCCTGAGAAAGGAGTGGTCGTGGTATCTTGTTTGTTTGCACTTTTTTACCCTTGGAGTTTGGGATGGTATGTGTGTTGTCCAGTAGAAGAGTGGATTCCGTAGGGGCCAGAGCCCAAAGAGGTAAACTAGGAAACCTTCAAAGGTGGTTTAATCAAGTGATAACTAAAACAAAATTTAGAAGATTAGGTGGTACTTCTCACTAATCAAGATAATTATGCCTCACTCATAGACACAAGGGCTCGTTTAGACTTGGGATGAGTGGGAAGGCCTGGAATGGCAAGGTCATCTATCTTGTCTATACGAAAGGTATTTGATTTCGCATGAGTAAGTATGGGGACCGGGATTTGGTTGAGGCCACCAGGATAACTGTTAGTGGGGGCCAGAGCCTATGAAGATTCCCAAAGGACAACCCATGATGAACTATGTGATGACACTCTGTCTAGGACAACAACCAATATTTGACTTTGTGGGTATGGTTTGCTTAACATACCTGATGTGACCATAGTTGGTATTCAATTATTATGTGTATGGTTCTCTTAACATAATTGATCTGCTTTTTATCTAGAAGTAATGTGACCATGTTAGAGTTGTACTTATGTGGTACTTGAGTTGTACTTGTGTTGTTCTTGTGTGGTGCATGCGATTGGTTGTTTCAGTTTGGTATAGTTTTGTGTTAGCCTATGTCTAGAGGTAGATGGTCTTCACTAGGATTCCTTGTTACTATCTCCTAGCACGGGGTTGGGCCTTTGGGTTCCACTTGGTTGGGTGGCATGCACCTAAATCCATTGGGTTCTTTCTTCATGTTCGTATGGACAAGATTTCCAGTTGGAGAGCTCGTTGGATTCAGTTTCAATTTCTACTTCATTTCTTTTCAGTTGTTCTTGTAACTTATTACCCCTCATTTGTTATCAAGGTGGAAGTTGTAATTGTAACCTTATTTATTTGACTTGCCTCATTTGGGGAATGAGAGATGTAATTGTAATATTTAATTATGGATAAATGAATTTGAATGTTATCTATTATGCTTTGATGTATTTACCTTGTATGGAATGTATGCATCCTTATATCTTGAGTAGATGTTTACTTTTCGCTTATGTTGTTTGTGGGTTGTTAAGTAATCTCAGTCTCGTAACCTTAGGGGATGTTTGCAATGGGAAGCAAACTTGTATATTAATTGTACTTAAAAAAAAAAATTAGCCTGTTTAAGTAGTTGTTTGCAACTTCCTATAGGGTTGCATGGTGGGGCATTACACAGTAGGGTTGAGAAGGTAGGGGCACTGTATTCCTCAATGGGGCCCCATTTCTATGAGGCATACACTGCCCCTACCTTCTCAACCCTACCGCATTGGCAAGCTAGTGAGTGAGCTAGCTTGCCAATGTGGTATGGTTGAGAAGGTAGGGACAATGTACGCCTCATATAAATGGGGCCTCATGGTGATGATTATATCATTGTGAGACCCCATTTGTATGAGGCATACATTACCCCTACCTTCTCAACCCTACTGCATTGGCAGGCTAGTGAGTGAGCTACCTTGCCAAGAGTCCACTAGCTTGCTGGAATGCGATAGGGTTGTGATGTAGCGTAGGGAGGAAAACCTCAAAAAAACATGATTCAAACCAAATCCAACAATTCTTCAATTCATAAAACCCCAATGTGACCTTATTTTACCATACCTTCAAGTTTCTCTTGTAGCATTGCAAACAGAGAATTTTCTTCACAACTTCCAAAAGAAATTCCAAGAACACAAAAGAATGGGAATTTCAAATACCCATTAAGGCATATTTTATCATATCTTAAAATACCCTAGGGTCACTTTGGACCATCAACCCCAAATCACTACTGTTACGTTGCCCCAAGGCTAAATTAGACCGCTTTTGCAAAACAACTACTATGTAACCTCCACCCCAATCACAAAATTTCATTCCCATACCTCAACTAGACCCCAAATACATTAAATCAACAAATTTTAAGTAGAGAAATGCCTACCAAGTACACAAACCACTAAACCCTTGTTTTAGGCCTATTTAGGCTTACACATTAAGGGTTTATAGAAACTCTATTCTCCAAACCTCCAACCACTTTGTGAACACTTAAAACACATCATTTAAGGTCTACCTATGCTATTGCAACCATATCCCATCCTTTAACATTGTAATTTCATCAAACTTCTATTCTTAGCCACCATTTTAGCTCAAAACTTGACTGTAAACACCTAGGGCATCATTCCAAATTCGACAAAACTACCCTCCCTACTCTTTGAAACCACCTAAAAAAAGAATCTTACATCTAACCATGCCATTCCACCAAGTTATTTCAAATTTCACCAAGTGGAATGGCCTAAAACCCCATTTTGTTACACCAAACTCTCTAAATAGGGTTTACAAACCCGTTCCCAAAAAGATTGCAATAAAAATATTCTAACTTGATGAATTCAACCCAAAAAAAACCATAACTCTCTTAAGTCATACGCCACAAGCTTAAAAAACATTTTAGAGCAAAAAAACTCAATACGGACCCATACAAAGGTCTACAACAAAAAATTACCAATAAAAGGCAAGGAAAAATAGTGTTTTATTATTATTTCAACTTCAAATACAATCATTCCAACCTTGCTTCGAGCCTTTCAAGGCCTTTTAAAACTTGATCCTATCTTTCAATCATGGAATGTCACATTACTGCATTTCTTTAAGGTATTCCATCAAAAAAATTCATGTGACCTTTGTCTATGCTATAAATACTCTTCTACAGGATGATTGTAAGTATTTTTGATGAGCCTTGAATGACATATTTCATTTATTTGAATGGATACATTTTTGAGGAACTAATATTCATCTCATTACCATGCTATTGGTAACATTATTTGCCAAGATGAAGAGTATGAAACCAAAAAAGAAACATCATGATGCGGGGTATAAAGTATAGAAATATCATGAAGACTCTTGGCTTGAGAACATCGAATGCATCAAGTGAAAACACTATTGTGAAGAATCTAATGGATTCTTATGAGAGTGTGGGTAAGACCTCATGCTCAAAGGATATTAATATCACCCGACGTGTCATTACATCGACTTTGGTAAGAAATCAATCAAAGAGAGCTCATCTCATTAAAGATGTTCGAACAAATGAGAATTAGTAGAAAACCTTTATCAAGAGTCATTCAAAGGTGGCAAAGAATTGAGGGCACCAATTCAAATGAATTATGGGCATTCTCAGGGAGACTGCCACAAAAAGATAAAATAGTTGTTGAAGCATTGAGAACACTAATTGAAAATTATTCGAAGAATAACACAAGGCCATCTCCAAATCAATAGGATGTGGTAAGAAGGAGAATTGGTAGTCGGAACCGTGAGCCACATCCAAAGCATTTTTGGATACGACTCAAACCTAATTTTTTCATAAATTTCAACAAGATTATCCTCAAATAGTAATTGTCAAAGATATATTGAAATGCTTGAACCTTTTTATGTCAAGATAAACCATACACACACTACTTGTTGTTGTAGACTAAATATTGAATTCTCTAACCATTATGATGTTTATCGTTCTATATGTTTAGATTTGCATACTAATGATGTTTTGTAGGATTATGGCATAAAAGCCCCACCAACATCACCTAGAGAGTTTTTATCAAAAAAATTATGTGAAATAGACGATGGCCAAATATTCTGAAGGACAACATGCTTGGATGGTTCATGTGAGCGTTGTGGTGGCTTGTAGCATATGCCAGTATGTAAACATATGGAAAGCATAGATGAGGTGGGACAAAAACTAGTAGAGTTCAGGAAGTATAAAATAATGGAATACATAACAAAAGATGGGTCTCAAGAAAAAATGTGTGATTTGGTTATTTAGAAGATTCCAGTGTATTGGTTTATGTCCATGTTTTGTGACAATATAGTGTATGAGTATGCAAGGCATACCCATAGAGCCCAATGGCTGGACACACAATTCAAGCTATGCAAGGACACCTTTCCAATTGGTAGCATAGTATCAGTGGTTGAATTTGCAGAGAACTACACCCTACAGCCATAGCGTGAGGTGCAATCACAATTTTACAACTCCACATAGGTTTCGATATTTGTGCACATAGCAACATTCATTCATGTAGCTAATAGTACAGAGGACCAAAGGAAGGTATTGAGGGAGTATCACTTTTATATTAGTGATGATCTCACACATTCTCTAGATTTCATGCAAGGTTGATTCCAGATGTTGTAAAGTGATTTGGCTTAGAAGGAAATAGCATATGGTCCGCATATAATATGGTCGGATAATTGTGCAACATAGTTCAAAAACTCATGCATGTTCTACAGGTTGAGCAAGATGCATGTGATTATAGGTGTTGAACATATGTGGAGCTTTTGTGAGGTTGAGCATGGAAAGGGAGAGCATGATGGTGCAGGAGCATGTGTGAAAAGAGCATTAGCACATGAAGAGTTCAAGTATAAATACAATGAAAAGTTGACAGATGCAAAATCAATCGTTGAGTGGTGTAATTCTTTGATAGGTCTAGGTAATGAAGGTACGTCTTCAATTCATAGATTTTTTTGGTTGATGGATGATACCAACATTGCACCATATGAGGATTGTTGTACACTAACAGGATCGAGCGAGCTACACTCTTTCCTTAGCTCAAATACAGGTTCATGGAGTATCAATACATGGAAGATGGCATTCTTTTGTTCTTCATGTACAATGCAATCCTAGAATGATTGTGAGTCAGGGGAATAGGTTGACAAATGGTTGACAAGTTATATTATCCCACTTCACATGTATCACCCTTCAATGACATTGGAACTAACACAGATGGAATCATCAGTCGAATTTGACCACATATCAAATCTAGTTCAACTAGGTAATATATCCACTTGCTTAGTTTTTAAAATTCCTATTGTTATCTTTGTAGTGTATTCGTAATGTTGACTAATTTCAAGAGATTTTTTGCACATATCAATACATGGCATGTTTATGCAGTTATTATAGATGAAGACAATGAAGAGGGAACATACTATTACTTGTGTCATTGTGTTGAAGCCAAAACAAAATTGGAGGCCCCGGTTATAGATGGAGAAAACATCGAAGATCCTACAGGCTCAATTATTGTTACTAGAATGTGGATTAGAAGGTACCCACATAAGAGTGTTAAACATTGGTTGTTTCAAGACTTTAACACACATCGTAAGATTCTTCATTAATCGAACCTTTTTGTGGCATCCAATGTTTGTTTGACCAAATATGGGGGTAGACCTTTGAACAAGACCTTGTGGAAGGTTCGTAAGTGTGACCATGAGGCAATACTTGAGAAAATAAAGAGTAGAGAAAACCCAGATGGTTCGTTGTATTAATTTGTAAGTATGCACATTGGTTCTTATTAATTTATACTTATATGCACATTAATTTTTTTGATGCCAATGCTATTATCTTTTTTTAATTTTCCTATTTGTAAGTAACCTGCTAAAAATTGATTGGTGTCCCCTTGCACAAAATGTAGATTTATGAGCCATCCAAGAGAATCTCAGCCAAAAAGGGAATGCAACATCCTTATTTTGATGATCTTGATAAATATAAATTATGATTTTAAGACATTATAAAAGTGTGTGGGAAGCTTTGTGAGGGAATTTCAAGTTATTCATTTGAAGTTAACCTTAGCATGAGCACCTATGATGTAGACATTATAAGAGCATCTCGAATTTCAAGTTATTCTATTCATGAGAGGTGTTGTGTGCAATAGGTATTTTGGAACTGCCATTCAAGGTATATCACTAGGAATTAGCATGCCTATCCTCAATGAAAGCGTCAAGATTTATGCCTTGTTGTTCTTGAGTTGGAACCAAATGGTGTGGATTTGTTTTATGTAAGTGTCTTCCATCTATTTTCATTTCATTTCTATTTTGGATGCTCTTTGTTTTTCTTCTTTTACTTTGTGTATTTGTAAGTAAACTACTAAAAATTGATTGATCTCTCCTTGTAAAAAATGTTGATTTATGAGCCATCAAAAATAATCTCAGCCAAAAAAGCAATGCAACATCCTTATTTTGATGATCTTGACAAATCTCAATTTTGATTTGAAGCCATTATAAAAGAGCATGTGAAGCTTAGCAAGGGAATCTCAAGTTACTCATTTGAATTTAACCTCATCATGATCACCTATGATGTATACATTATAAGAGAATCTTGAGTGTATGAGTGACATTGTAAAAGATCTATGAGAACGAATTACCTAAGGCGTTGTGCATATGGTGCAGGGCACCTGGGCCTTCATTTTGTAAAAGGGCTTTAGTATATAGTGTCTTTATGTTTAAGGTCATGTTTTTGTTTTGAAATAAGGTCTTTAAGACCATGTTTCAATATTTTGGGTCGATTTTGGTTAGGAGCCATTTTGAGTCAAATTGGTAAAGTTGCAAAAATTGTACATTTGGAGGATTGAATAACAAAGATTCACTATTTTTTGCATTTTCCTACATTGAATTTTGCTGCTACAAAAATTTATACATTATGGTATGGCCTATAAGTGCTCATTTGTCCATTGGAATTGATGGAGGAGTGAACTAACTTTCGTTTTCATCTTGTCTCATTTGATTTCATCAGGATTTGAGTGAGTTATAGTGTTTTGATATCCTGTTCTGCATCAACATAACTAGCATACAGTCTAACTTATTATAAAAACTTCATTTATTAAAACAAATCAACCTAATGATTATATATCAATATCAATATAACATACATTCTATTGAAATTAACACTTGTAATGAGATTTACTCAAATATTGAAATTTATTGTTTCCCTCAAACATTTGTAATTCAAGCAACGTAATCCCTTATCAGTCTAAATTACAAAAGGGAAACAATCTTTGACTGCCTATTAGCCAGATACCATGTTAGTTATGGGTATTCTGTTTGAGGAATCAGGATCACGTAGGTCACCTCTACAATAGCCTCTCTCATTTTTTGTTATCTTAGAGTCATTTTTCTATGGTGTTTGATTTTGACTTGATGAAAAAAGTGTCAATTACAAGAAATGTAAAGTTGTAAAGTGGTGCAACTTTCATTCTGCAACCCATGTGACCAAACAGATTGTCCCAAAACATCCGAATAGGTATGTTTACACTATGCATGGTCCATTTTTAGACCCAAACACGTGGAATCGCTCTGAGCTACATTCAACCAGATCGGTCCCTTAAGAGTCCAAAGTGCAAAATGGTTGCAAACTTCAACATGTTGTTACTCGGATACCATGATGCTTAGAAACTTCTCATCTAAGCCTATGGGATCATTTTTGGCCCCTCTATGATGATCTCTCTCGGTTTTTCTATCTCGGAGGCATGTTCCTGTGGTGGCAAATTTTCACTTGGAGAAAAAGTTGTCAAATGCAAGTAGTTGAAAGTTGCAAATTGGTACAACTTTCATTCTGCAACTCATGTGACCAAAAAAACTATTCCAATGCATTTGAAAAGGTATTTTTATGCTAGGAATAGTCCTATTTCACACCCAAACATGTGGAATTGCTCTAAGCTACGTTCAACCCGATTGATCCCTTAAGAGTCCAAAGTGAAAAATGGCCGCAAACTTCAGCATGTTGTTACTTAGATACTATGATGATTAGAAACTTATCGTCTAAGCCTATGGGATCATGTTGGATCCCTCTACAACAAAATCTATTAGTTTTTGCTATCCCAGAGGCATTTTCCCGTGGTGGTGAATTTTCACTTGGAGAAAAATTTGTCAAATGCAAATAGTTGAAGGTTGCAAAGTGGTGCAACTTTTTTTTTGCAACACATGTGATGAAACAAACTATTCCAACGCATCCAAATAGGTATTTTTACACTAGGAATGGTCCTCTTTCGTACCCAAACACACAAAATCGCTCCAAGCTATGTTCAATCATATCGATCCCTTAAGAGTCCAAATTGCAAAATAGATACAAACTTTAGCATGTTGTTACTCAGATACCATGATGCTTTGAAAATTCTCATCTGAGCCTATGGTATCATGCTGGATCCTTTACAATAACCTCTCTCAATTTTCACTATCTCAGAGGAATTTTCTCGTGGTGGCAAATTTTCACTTGGGAAAAAATTTGTCAAACACAAGTAGTTGAAAGATGCAAATTGGTGCAACTTTCATTTTGTAACTCATGTGACCAAATAGATTGTTCCAACGTTTCTGAATAGGTATTTTTATTCTAGGCATGGTCCTCTTTTTCACCCAAACACACAGAATCGCTCTGAGCTACATTCAACCGGATCAATCCCTTAAGAATCGAAAGTGCAAAATGGTTGCAATCTTCAGCATGTTGTTAATCAAATACCTTGATTCTTAGAAAATTCTCATTTGATCTTATGGGATCACATTGTGACCCTCTACAATAAATTTTCTCAATTTTTTCTATCTCAGAGGCATTTTCCTGTGGTGGTGAATTTTCACTTGGGGAAAAAGTTATCAAATGCAAGTAGTTGAAAGTTACAAAGTGGTGCAACTTTCATTCTACAACTTGTGTGACCAAAAAAACTATTCCAACGCATTTGTATGGGTATTTTTATGCTAGGAATGGTCTTCTTTCGCACCCAAACACGTGAAATTTCTCCAAGCTACGTTCAATCAGCTTGATCCCTTAAGGGTCCAAAGTGCAAAAGAGAAGCAATCTTTGATGGGCTATTACTCAGAAACCATAATGCTTAAAAAATCTTTATCTAAGCCTATGACATTGTGTTGGGCCCCTCTATAATAAACTCTCTCTTTTTTGTTATCTTAGAGTCATATTTCTGTGGTGTCCAATTTTCACTTGATGGAAAAAGTGTCAAATGCAAGCAGTGTAAAGTTGCAAAGTGGTGCAACTTTTTTTTTGCAATTCGTGTGACCAAAAACACTACCCCAACACATCCCAATAGGTATGTTTATTCTAGGAATGGTCCTATTTAACACCCAAATACATAGAATTGCTCCAAGCTACTTTCAATCGGCTTGATCCCTTATGATGACATGCAAAACAATAAAAAAGAGAAACATACACACGACGGTTGAGAAGTCTATGTTTTCCACACAAAAAATCATATGATCATCCTCAATTCTAGCAAGTGAAATATTTTTTTTAATTATCCTCCTTGCCCTTACAACAATATACAACCAATTATCCTCCAAAACAATGTTGCTACATTATCCCCAATAGGCCAATTAGGCCACTTTTACAAAGCATCATGCCTTCAAACATACTTCCAACCTTAAATACCTATGGAAAAACCTTCTTAAGACCCCTAAACCCCAAAATCCACAATTCTTGGTCACTGAAACACTCACCAATGTGTCAAAACATAAAACCCTCATCTAGGTCACTTATATGCTTAAAACTAGGTGAGTTTATTGAAAATCAATGATTCGGGCCTCTAACCACATTTCCAACTCTTAAAACGCACTCAAATATGTCTTCCCATGTTAAAAAATTCATATCCAAACCTCCATCAATTCAATTTCATCAAACTCTTATACTAAGCCATCTCTTTCAAGCCAAAATTCATAAAAAATACCCCTGGGGCAACAACAAATCTCCATCATATCCTATTCCCTTCTCAAAATCCTTACTCTAACATCTAAACCTACCATATTGAACCCATTTCACCAAGCTATAGTAGCTACAATCGGGGGAATGGGCCATTAATGCATTTTTAAGCACTCACAACCCTTCAAAATAGTGTTTCAGACCTGCCCTCAGTAAATTGACTATAAAATACATAAAAAAATTGAAATCAACTCAAACCAATGCCAAAATTAATCCAACTCTACTGTCCAATAGGTTCAATACATATGGACTCGAGTACAAGTAGTAGAGAACTGTACAAAGGTCTGAAACAAAAAGATTTGTAGAAAAAACACAAAAAATTGAGAGATTCTTATTGCTTTTGCACCAAGATTTACATCCAAATCTTCACCAACCTCCTCTTCGACCCAAGACATTATATTTAATCACAAGACACCAAGAATCAACCAAGAAACTGACTCAAACCAGCTTCTTGCCTTCCTTGACCATTGGACTTCCATAACTTGCACTTTTACACCTTTTCATGACAACATTTTACAAGATTTTGCAATTTTAACCCGCAAAGACTCCACATCACTCTAAAAAATTAAAAATGGCCTATTAAAACATTATTAAGTGAAAAAAAAAAACTCTAAACACCAAAACTTGACATAAAACCTCTATTACTCAAGATGACTAACATGGCGCCCCTACACCACCTTCTCTTCTTGGTGCAAGGGCACCATGTTGGCTCACTTTGCAAACAAGGTCTTAAGTTTTTCTTGGGTTGATTTTTGGTGTTTTGAGTTATTGGGCATCAAATAAGGTCTAATAGACTGTCTTTAAATGTATTTGGAGTCATTTGAGTTTATTTTTGTCATAGTTTGCAAAAGTGTCAAATATTGTCATGAAGAGTTGCAAAAAGATGTAAAATTATAAGAGTTGGGTATATGAAAGGTCAGTTAGTTAAAGAGGCAATGGTAAAAAAAAAAATTCTAGGTTAATAAGTTTATTTATGTTTGTAGAACCTCAGAGAAGAGGTTAGAGAGAATTGTGTATGAAGAAAAATTAACGAGAAACCCCTATATTATTAATTATGTGTTTTTTTTGCAAATTTCCTACTCCCAAGACTTTTATGGCTTCGTACAAAGGAGAAATTGTCTAAAATTTATGGTAAATCTTAAAGGAATAAAGTATCATCAATCTGCATTTTGTTTGATTGAATTTTATTAAGTTTAATTAATTTTATGGTCATTTTTCTATTAACGGGTTTGTAACCTTGTTTTAGGGTCTTGAGGTTCAAAAAGATGCATTTGTTATCATTTCCTCTAGTGGATTTGTCTAGAACCAAGTTAAATGGGGGATTTTAGGTAGTTTTCAATGTTACATAAGGATTTAAGAGTAGGGAAAGCTATTTGATAAGGTTTTGTTTGTTGTCCTAATTGAAAATGCATGAATCTTGGTTTAAAGATGACGGTTACAAGTAGGGTTTTGATGAAACCGGAGTGTTTAAGGTTGGGAATCAATTTATCTACCATGTGTAGACATATTCTAGGGTTTTTGAAGCATTTCCAAAGTGATTTGAGGTTTGGGATGCACATTTGCAATAAAACCCTCATTGTTTGAGCATAGTTCACTCTAAAACAAGGGTTTGTGTTTTATTGCCTTAAGGAAGAGTTTAAGTGACCAAAAGATTGTTGATTCTAAAGTTCTATAACCTAGTAAAGGTGTGTCCATAGTTATGTTGGGTTGGTAAGTGAGTTAGTTGATACATGCTTTGGAAAATAGACCTAGGATAGTCTATTTTAGAAGGGTATTTTACAGAAAAAGTATATTTGGTTTCTTGATATGTTTGAGTAGGCCCAAATGGGTCCTTGAATCTGTGTTCTAATTTGGGAGTTTCAATATGTTTTGAAAGTTGTACCCATTTTTTTCATTGTGGAATGCTACAAGCAAATAGACCTCTTAAGAGTGGATATTTGGAAAATTCTTGTGGAATCAAGTGCCCATTGAAGGGAATGGTGAGTCAAATAAATAAGAATTGTTTGTGTTTGGTCAAGTTTTGATATGATGAAGGATTTTTGCCTCCTTGCTCTGCATCACTCCCATTGCAATTTTAGGTGGATTATAACTTTCAAAGTATTGGGAATGATTTGCCTATTTTCTAGTTAGCAGTTTCCATTCTAGAAGGCTCGTCTCTTGATATATTTTATACTCATTCTTAATTAATTATCAAGTTAATAATCATTGCATTTATTTACAGATAATCTTTTCTTTTCAATTTGTGTAATTTTATAATTTGTAACTCTACTAGTATTCCTAGAAATATTGAAGTTGTTTAGCATCAATCAATTAATATTCAAGACAAACCATGAAGGACATAAATGATCAATGCTAGGGCTAAACAATTAATAAGTATACATGTGAATAAGTCAAGCATGTACATGTGAATAAGGGAAGCACAAGTACTCAAAAACATGTATGCCTTGAAGTATACACATGAATACATAGTATACACAAATTAATATAAAGTATATGCATGAATACAAGTTATACACATGAAAACACATAGTCACAAAGTATACATTGGAATACAAGTAAGTCACAAAGTATACATGCAAGTTTTAAAGTATACACTTGAATACACTTAGCACATATCTATTGAATCATGGATTTATAATACAAATATGGACACCATTGATAAAAAATATTTTTATTAACCAAAGATCCATGTAGGCATATATCAATATATGTCAATATAAGTATAAAATATAGGTACAAAATAGCCATATAGGCTTACAAGAATGTCATATAGGCATGCAATGTCAAATATATCCAATACAAAATATGTACAAAAATTCCATATAGGCATACAACAAAGGGCTCTGGAACCAAAAGTCATCACTCTCCATGCTCTCGAAATAAGCTCTTTCCCTTTGCTTGTCAATCAGATGGAAATACGTATGTCACTCGTTTATACTGTGATTGAGGAGTTCTCCTGGTGCTCCTCCTAGGGTTTAGTTCTTGGTCAAGTCTTATCTATTACAATAAGAAGTAAAGACATTAATATATAAAAATTACATTAAAAAAATGATATATTTAATAAAATAATCACTTACCACCATCTGATGATCACTCTCCACAAGGGAAATATTCAAATGCCCATGCTGAGGCATGTTGAAGCCCTATGTAAACCATCAAAATAGAAATTAAACTACGAATCAATAATGGTTTGATTTTTCACTAACTAACATCTATAACAACGAATATAAGTTGAAATTTAGTAATTTTCCTCAAGCCTCCCCTGTTAGAGCCATGGAGGATTCTATAGTAGATGAAACACCAATCTACATTGCCCTCTAAACATTTAGAGGTGTTTCCTCTTGCAACATCTAAAAATAAAACAACAAATTATTCAATCATGAAAACTACAATAGTGATCCACAACATGAATTATAATGTATGAGATAATGAATAAAATTTTTAGTACTTATTAAACTATATATTTTTGAATATCATGCTTACTATTTTCCCTATCCATATCTTGTTTGAAAGCACGTGTTTTTAGGATTTTACCCATAACAACAAGCTGGTGAACTGTTTGATAAAATTCTTTTGTAAACGTGTATGATAATTGTGGTGGCATAGAGAAGGCAGTGAATTGTTTGAAAAAATGCCTCAAAGAAAAGGGGTCTCATGGTGATGGTATGCCGTTACAAACAAATGCACATCATGGCATTCCATCACCATAAGACCACATTTCTTTCAGGCATTTTTTCAAACAATTCATTTCCTTCTCTATGGTATTATTGCTTACTATTATGCTTTGATAGAAATTTTTCCAAGCATCCATAGTTTGATGGAAAGCACCTATTTTAGGCTTTTAGCCATGGTAGCAAGGAAGTGAGTAGTTTGATAAAATGCTTTGGTACACATGTATGGAAAATGTGGTATCATAGAAAAGTTTGTCACCTCTTTGAAGAAATGCCTCAAAGAAATGTGGTCTCATGGTGATAGTGAGTAATTTGAAAAAATGCCTCAAAGAAATACGGTCTCATGGTGATGGAATGGCATTCCATCACCATGAGACCATATTTCTTTGAGGCATTTTTTCAAATTACTCACTGGCTTGTCCATGCTATTGCTTATTATTATTCTTTGATAGATTTTTTCCTAGCATCCATAGTTTGTTGGAAAGCACATTTTTTAAGAGTTTAGCCATAGCAACAAGGAAATGAACTGTTCGATAAAATGCTTTGGTAGACATGTATGGAAAATGTGGTAGGATAGAAAAGGCGATGAGCTGTTTGAAAAAGTGCCTCAAAGAAATTGGGTTTCATGGTGATGGACATCACCATGAGACCACATTTCTTTGAGGAATTTTTTCAAACAAATCATTGCCTTGTCTACGGTATTGCTTACTATTATTCTTTCATATATTCCTTTCAAGCATCCATAGAATAGACAAGGCAGTGAACTATTTGAAAAGATACCTTAGTAAAAAGTGGTCTCATGGAATGCCATGACAAGCAAATGAAATTGGAAGCTGCTCCTACTTATTACTTATGATATGTGAAGTAATTGCATCACTTCTTATGTTGGAATTCTAAACAACTATATTGTAGTTGAAAGTTTTTCATCTATCAACATATACTTATTAGTTATGGAATGTGAAGTAATGCTTTAAGTTTGAAAGATGTGAAATGCAACGTAAGCAACGATATGAATATAAAATACACAAATCTATTAAGTACAATTCATTAGTTAAAATCTTTATTCTATTACCTGCATGTAGGTTTGACTAAATCCATTGGAACTGGGAGGTGTTCCCTTGAAACCTCCAGTATTAGCCTATTCAACATCCAAAATCACATATTAAAATACCTTTCATAAAACAATGCTTTTAACATGTAATAAATTTATAATTTTTTACTAGTTACATACCTCAAAAATAGTTGTAGTGGAGAAATAAGTAGGTGTAGGGATGGTGTATCCAGTATCAACACTATGACCCTGTAATTTTATTAAAATCATAAAACTAAGTTAATTAATCTTTCATTTCAAAATAAAAATTTAATAAATTAAATTCAATAAACATGCTAACTTTTACCTGAGTATCAATGCCATAGGCTTGATGCAAAATGTCAGTTTCCCTCACCATCTCCACAGTTGTAGATGGATCCTGCATAGCAGCCTCCTGAGTGTCGGTGGGTCATATGAACAAGTTGTCCCACAAGATTGACACAAATGGGATCAAAGCCCACCACTCGAAGACTCCCATGGATGGCACTGTAGAATAGGGATGGCATGTTGGATGACACTTTGGTTCAAAGAGTTGATGCCCTGCAAAGTCTCTAGGTCGACACTCTCCTTCATGACATAAGGGATAATGATGTGCTCATGAGGCGGCCTACCGAGAGGTCATCTCCCTTGCCGCGTAGGATCCTTTTGTGCATTAGGTCTATTGGTGCAGGAGCACCTATTTTCCTTCAAGCCTCCATGAGGCTATATTGTATAAATTTATTAAATTAGGTGTTTTAATCTTGTAATAAGGTTGAATGATCCATCTTGTATATGTTTTAAGTCATTTGGTGTCATTGATGAAGGTTTGGTGTCATTTAGTTGAAAAAATGAAAACATTGTCAAAAGTTGTCAAATGTTGTCATAACAACTTTTCTTGTTAAATGACAAATTTTTAGAAGTTTTTTAAAAGTTGTTAAATGGTAGTTGTAGGTTCTTTGGAGAATAACTTGATTTTTCAAGTATAAAAATGGGCCTCCAAGTCGAAATGGGTGGTGGAATATAGTTTTGAACAAGGACTTATGAAGGAAGGCATGAATTTTTCTGCAATTTTCAATGTTCTGCCCTGTTCTTTTATATGGTATGGTTTTGTATGAAGTTTTAAAGATCAGAAATTTAATGAAATAGCTTTAATTTTCAATTGGTTTGGTGGTTTTTTATTGAGTTTGGAGAAAGTTATGATCATTTTACCATTGGCAACCCAATGGGATTGTTTTCTCTAAAAGTTGCAGGCTGTTACAAAGAATGGTACATATTGTGAAGATAAAATAATGATGTAAAACCTTTTGGAAATTTCAGATATGTGAATCTTGTTTCATTTGATTCAATTCTAATCAAATTTAATTAAAAATTGAATAAGTTATGACAATTTTGGTGATGGCAGTTTTGAACACTGCCTTAGGGTTTGCAGTTTTGGGGAAAATGCAATAACTTTATTTTCCACCATTGGATCTTCATAAAAATTGGAAGGAAGGTCTATAATTACGTTATTTGAAATATCACAGAAGGGATTGGCTTCATTATTTGTTTTATGGAAGTTATTAATGACTGTTTGTTGCATTGAATTGTGGGTTGTTATGAGAATGATTACAATGTGATCTAGGATGCACTTAATAATTCTTTGAGATGATTAATTTTATGAAATTTATCAAGTAAATGGAAATTTGAGTTGTGAATCCTCTTGCTCTACATTAGTTTGGTATCAGATCCTGAAGATGCTCTGGGAAAGTTGTTTGTGGTTTGTGTGTGTGGTTGTTTGCAGGTTGAGGAAGGAGCCTGATTGCCTAGGTGTGGCAAGGTGATGTGGAAGCAAGGAGAGACTTTCTTGTGAAGATGGAATTTTTAAAGAGATTTTGGAAGGCTGAGGATTCACGAAGGAAGAAGGAAAGAGAGGAAAAGGAAATGAGAAAGAAAGAAAGAAAGAAGGCAAGAAAAATAGAGTTTGAGGAAGCCCTAGAAAAGATAAGCCAAAGGTTGGAAAGATTAGAAAAAGAACACCAACTTCTTAAGGAAGCACAAAGGAGTTGGAATATACCAATTTCAAAGAGGTTAAGATGGCCTCTAAAGAAGATTATGAAGAAGCAAAGACAACAAAAGAAGGCAGAAAATTCAGTCAAAGATGAAGAAGATGATTTATGGAAAAAGTTTGCATCCATTGAAGAAGAATGGGATAGTAAGATTGGTAATGGACAAGTCAAGAAAGAGGAAGAGGAACTCATCAAAGTAGAAGAAGATAAGGACATTAAGGTTGCAAGTGAATTGATTTTGAAGGGGAATGATATTGATAAGTTGGTCTTGGATGAAGAGGAGTTTGAAACACAAGAAGACAAGGAGGAGACCTCAAGTTCACGATATTTTGTTTCTAATTTTTCATTGGATTATGTATGTGCAGGTCATGAAGGACAAAGTGAAGTGTATGATGAATTGATAGAGTTTTGGGAACTCCAAGTTGTAAGGATGATTGATAGAAGAAGACATAAGAAGAATAAAAGGAAGAAGGGACAAAATATGATTGCAAAGACAAAGGAAAAAGTGCAAAGTAACTGGAAGACAAGGAAGAAGACAATTCAAAGGGGCTTGAATTCTTTTGCCCTTGGGAGTTTGGTGCAGGAGCACCTATTTTCCTTCAAGCCTCCATGAGGCCATATTGTATAAATTTATTAAATTAGGTGTTTTAATCTTGTAATAAGTTTGAATGATCCATCTTGTATATGTTTTAAGTCATTTGGTGTCATTGATGAAGGTTTGGTGTCATTTAGTTGAAAAAATGAAAACATTGTCAAAAGTTGTCAAATGTTGTCATAACAGCTTTTCTTGTTAAATGACAAATTTTTAAAAGTTTGTTAAAAGTTTTTAAATGGTAGTTGTAGGTTGGTTGGAGAATAACTTGATTTTTCAAGTATAAAAATGGGCCTCCAAGTCGAAATGGGTCGTGGAATATAGTTTTGAACAAGGACTTATGAAGGAAGGCATGAATTTTTCTGCAATTTTCAATGTTCTTCCCTATTCTTTTATATGGTACGGTTTTGTATGAAGTTTTAGAGATCATAAATTGATTTTTATTGGTAGAGGAAAGAACTAGATTTAATTTTCAATTGGTTTGGTGGTTTTTTATTGAGTTTGGAGAAAGTTATGATCATTTTACCATTGGCAACCCAATGGGATTGTTTTCTCTAAAAGTTGCAGGCTGTTACAAAGAATGGTACATATTGTGAAGATAAAATAATGATGTAAAACCTTTTGGAAATTTCAGATATGTGAATCTTGTTTCATTTGATTCAATTCTAATCAAATTTAATTAAAAATTGAATAGATTATGACAATTTTGGTGATGGCAGTTTTGAACATTGCCTTAGGGTTTGTAGTTTTGGGGAAAATGCAATAACTTTATTTTCCACCATTGGATCTTCATAAAAATTGGAAGGAAGGTCTATAATTACGTTATTTGAAATATCACAGAAGGGATTGGCTTCATTATTTGTTTTATGGAAATTATTAATGACTGTTTGTTGCATTGAATTGTGGGTTGTTATGAGAATGATTACAATGTGATCTAGGATGCACTTAATAATTCTTTGAGATGATTAATTTTATGAAATTTATCAATTAAATGGAAATTTGAGTTGTGAATCCTCTTGCTCTGCATCATCTATCTTGATTTGACCCCCCATCTCTCCCCTGGAAGTCCCTCATATCAAAATAATTTGAGATTTTGTTCTAGATGAACTCACAGTATAGTTTCCTAAGGAAATACTGTGGGACTTCACAATTGTTGCATGGTGGGTGATCAAAAACCATGTACCACCTATCCCCAAAAAAATTTCTTAATCTATTGGTGGTGGAACCAATGAATAGGAAACCTCTTCGCATTGAGGGTAAGATTTGCATTTATGTGTGGGTCAGTGAATAATGAGCACAAATCAAATTTTATAATTTTAAAATCTTTTACATCTTTATATGATAATCTATCTTGGTAATAATCCCTAGCCGCCTACCTCCTATCTTTCCAACCAGATAATTGTTTGTTGATTGAATCTACATGTTTTAAAATTTCTTTGAGTGAAGTTGCCAAGGCCATTCTTTCCATGGTTGAGCTATTTGGATTGTTTAACCTTCTGATTAAATCCTCAATTTGTTTTTTATTGTTCTCAATTTCACTCATTAAGTTTTGTTGAGTGCTAGGAGGATGTTGAGGGATTGGTGGAGGAGATTGTTGTTGCGGTTGATTAACTTGAGGATTTTATTGTTGTTCCTGTTGTGCTCATTGAGGATTTTGTTCCTCTTGTTATTTTTGTGATTATTGAGGATTTTGAGGAGAGTATGCTGGTTGATTAACATCTCCTACAAATTTAAAAAATAACCTAAAACTAACAAATTCAAAACAAAAAACAAGCAATCCTTACCTCTCAGACCTCCTCATCAATGTGGCAACATCTTGGCGATGAAACAACAACAGTTTGATGAAGAATTTTACAAAATAGCTCCTCCCAGAATGTGAGCATGGAAATGAGGGGTTTTGGCCGCGAGCACAAAAAAACACTGTCACAAGTAAGAATTATTTTGATTTCTTTTTTTTATTTTAATAGCTCATTACGCGAGCGCATTATGGGCTCATTATGGTCAATCCTTAGGCTCATCACAACAAGCCATAACGTGCTCGCATTATGAGCTTTCTAAACTTTTTTTAAAATTTAGCCACAAATTGGTAAATCACCATTCTAGATTGTGTATGGGGGTAGTCCAAGAACTACTTTTTAATTGAGAAGTATGGATAAGGTGGAGAAGAGTAGTGCCTAGGCTAAATATTTTTTGAGTACCTAATGAATTTACATGAAGAGGTGAAGAAACATATCAATAAGATGAACTCACAATATAAGGCTAAGGGATAATAGAAAAGGAGGTATAAGGAGTTCCAAGTAGGAGATGAAGTCATTGTTCATTTGTGAAAGGAAAGGTTTCTAGTTGGTACATACAATAATTTAAAGATGAATAAGTTTAGACCATGCAAGATCTTGAAGAAGCATAATTAAGGAAATGCATATGAGGTAGAGTTGCCTAATGAAATTCATATTTTACCTATGTTTAACATTTCAAATTTAACAAAATATCATGAAGGAGGAATTGATGAAGAAATAGTAGAAGCAAAATGGAATATTCTAACAGCTACTTCAGAAAAGGAGGAGATAAAATAGATTTTGGATAGTCATGTGGGTAGAAGCATAAGAAATAGGCAATATGTAGAGTACTTGGTGAAATGGAGAGGAAGAAATGTTGAAGATTTGTCACAGTTGTCTAAGGTTGAGGTTAACTGTCTTGGTTTCCCTCTAATTCCTATGAATTTGTAGGGTCATTTTTCAAATTACCCAAGGTGTCTGATGCAGGGCATCCAATGGTGTAGGGGCAATCTTGCATCACCCAATTTTTCTTTTTCTTATTTTCTTTAGTTGCTTTGAGTCCCATGATGGCATTTAAGGGGTGTAAGATAGTTAAAAGTTAGAAAAGGTGAAAAATACTCACTTATTATTTTTAATAATTTGGCCTAAACGAGCTCTTATGGACTTGAAAATTTACCCCAAGGAGTGGAAGTAAAAAATATTTATGGTGGCAGAAGAATAGTCTCAATACCCTATACCATGATGATAATCAAGACTATAGAAATGTTAATTGTAGTAATAAATGCTAATAATAATCTCCTTATGCCAAATGATAACCAAGTAGTACCAACAAAGAGCAATTTGAAATCCATAGCAAGTAATGAATAACTATGCCACAAAATAGCCATTCACTTACCAATACCTTCCAAATGATAAAAATAACCTAATTTACTAACAAAATAGTTAAATATGAATGTATTGGAATTTAAATATATAATTCATAGTCAATCTATATAACCAAGGATGAATGTAAAATATATAATCATTAGAACACACTTCAATTTATAAACATAAATAAATACTTTTGTCTATATATAGGCCATTTGAATGTTTACATGAGTTGTCTTTTGTATCACTCATAATCACTAATCCACCCCACCATAGGGGTTTGATCTAGGAGAACCCATTAATAGATTGAGTAAAAGGAATCCTTTATGATGTTCCTAAACACCACCTTGACAAACTCAAATATCAAGAAAGAAAGGACAAATAGGTTTTCTAATAACCATGTATTTTGGTAGAATATTCCCACACCAACAAATTAGATCCATAATTTAAATCAAATTCATGATAGTTCTAATCCAACCTATGATTCTTAGATGTGAATACAATTTTCTTAAGCAATACATATTCTAATCTACACTCATCAAAATGAGGATATTAATTTTTGGAACATTAGCACATTGATTATGTGTAGATTCAAGATTATTCCTCCATCCTCAATAAAAAAATATGCATACACCTAATCTTTTTAATTAAATATTATTCATCTCTTGCAATATCTATCATAGTTCTAATAAATCTATGTTGATGTATGCTTAATTTATTGAATTCATTTAATTATCCTATATTAGTTATATAAAGTAATTGTTTTTACTACAAAAATACAATATTTAATCTAAAAAATATGTATATATTTATAATGGTGAAAAATAGATGACTCATACTATTTATGTGCATTTTGGAATCACTTTGGTTCAATTAAGCTTTATATGTAATAAAAGGCACAAGGATTGGGTTTACACTTATTACTGAGAATTGGTATTGACCTTTAATTTACTTGTTTATTGCCCTTAATTAAATTTATAATCATATAAGTAAACTCTTAACCTTTAAAACTAAATTCAAATATAAGGAAATCTATACATCTTTTAATGACCTTTTGTTCAAACCCAAGGCATGAATTCCTTCTATTTGATCCTTGGTGTTGTATTAAAGGGGTAAACCTAGTAAATTTTATAAGGTTAATATAACATCACCTAGATCTAAACATGACATGCAATACCCTCATTCTTAAGAATTATAATTTATTATCTTCACATCATCAAGCAACCTAATATCATAAAAGATATGGAATATATAGGGAATATAACATCCCTCAATATTTTATAAAGTAGCAGAGACAAGGCATGTGAATTGTTTGACATAATTCCTCAAAGAAGTAGCACAAACAAAGGCACGTGAGTAAATGAATAAATATACACCTACTGTGATGTCCCCATCACAAAGATAAGTATATGTTAAATGTATTTATATTTTAAGATATATACGCATTCAAATAGAGTAATAATTATATTCTCATTTAAATTATATATATATACGTGATTAACGGATGTGTCATTGGTGAGAGGTTAAAAGAAGAGATCCTAGAAAAAACTAAGATGTTTTTGCTTGAGGACAAGAAAATTTGGGAGGGGAGGACTATCATGTCCCCAAAATCGCAAACACCAAATATTAAATAACAACATCAAATGAATACTAATATATAAATACACATAATCACAAATATATCAAAATACAAATATGAGAAATTGCAATTCCAATTTAATTAGAATTATCATAGATAATATTATAATTATAAATAACGTTACAAATATGAAATTAAATATTATAATCATTATGATATAATAGATATTAAAATATATAAAAATGAATATTAACAAATAAAATAATTGTCAAGATCCAAACATGAGTAATTTATAATTATAATTACCATTAATAATATTATAATTATAAATATAATATTCTAACCATTATTTAAATCATGATTATCATGGACTAGAATAGTCAAACATAATAGTAAATCTGAGTATTATAAACATTGTTAAGATATTTATCTACACTCAAAAGAAATCACAAAATACAATAAGATAATCTAACCACTAAATATTGTTAATAATATAACCACTAAATAGAATAAAGACAAAATACAATTTACAAAATAAAAAGATAAAAGATAAAATATCATGAAGTTGTATCCCAAGTGAAGCACTCTAACAAAAAAAGTCATCACATCGATTCAAGGAGGCATGAGAAAAGGCACAACCCAATACCATTCCTTGACCGGCTATAGAAGGGAAGACGATAGCAATCCAAGAGGCATGGAAAATAAAGGAAAGGAATCATAATAAGGAAATAAAATAAGTGTACTACTTTCAGACAATGAGAAGCAACAAAACGGTTCCAGTCTATTAAAAGCACATACTTATGAATGGGCTGATGTAAATTCCAAAGATCTATATGGAGAATGAGAATCATAAGATAGGAAGTAAGACAAAAGGAAAATAAACAAAATAAAGCATTATTCTGATCAATTGAAAAATCAGGAATATATGAATATATATTCTGAGAAAAAAAAATCGCCTATGATAACTTGTATTCATATTCATAAAATCATGGTTAGGAGAATTAAGAAAGCTTCAGCAATGGAACTAAGATAAGTATTTTCTGCATTCAAATAATTGATTTAGTAATTGTATTAAGGGTGTGGATAAGGACTACAGTAAGTATTCTCCATAACTTTAAATAAGAAGATGATGAAGATTTTATGTACTTAGAAATGAGATTCAAATGCATTATGAATGATTGTCAGATATATAAGGATTCCAGATGGATGATTAATAAATATATTTAAGTTTAGATACATTATTGATGGTTGAAAAATACAATCTATACATAGTGATCCATTATTTATTACTGTCATTTTGGAGTAATAAGATTATGCATGCTACTATTTGTTATTATAACATTGCTAATATGTCATCTTGAATTAGATAAATAATAATGTTAATTATGATATTTAATATAGAGCTACTCATGCTTAATATCGATGTTCAATGTGGAGTACTAATATTCTACTTGTCAGATTATTTTAGTGATGGATCTCTTACCTGTTTGCCAGGAAAAAATCAATTCAAGGTAACCTCTAGGGCAGATTGGAAAGAAAGAATTAATATATTAAATACTATAAGCACAAAATCATTCATAGGAAATCTGGAAGGAAGAAATAAATAAGAAAATTGGAGTATATCCCCAAGCATAGAAATATATATATTCAGATGATACACTCAGATTTGGGAAAAAGAGAGTAAGAGAACACGAAGCAATAGGAGAAAGATTCAAAAATAAATCTGCATCTAGGAAAAGCAACAACGGTTAGTGATTGGTGTATCTAGTCACAAGAATTTATATATGTATAAATATGTAAGTTGATATACAGAAAAGGAGAAAAATAATATAGTCTTGAACACTAAACCATCCTAAAAGGATATTTTCAGAAAATCAGGGCAAAAATTATGGTTATCCTAGAAGGGGACATTACAGTGGTATCAGAGAATCTTTCATGTCATCCTATGTGTGCTTGAGATAGTTGCTTGCCTGTTTGAGCTAGTTGTTTGCATGCTTTAGTTGGTTTTCTACTTGGTTGAGCTGGTTGGTTGCGTTCTTGAGCTACTTTCTTTCCTACTTGAGATAGTTGCCTACTTGCTTGATTTGGTAGCTTGTCTACTTGAGTTGGTTGCTTGTATGCTTGAGCTACTTACTTGTCTACTTAAGCTACTTTCCTAATTGCTTGAACTGATTACTTGCTTGCTTGAGTTGGTTGCTTGTGTGTTTAAGCTGGTTGCTTGTGTTCTTAAGCTACCTACCTTTTTACTTGAGCTAGTTGCATAGTTGTTGGAGATACTTGCTTGCATGCTTGAGCTAGTTTCTTGTCTACTTAAGCTACTTGCCTACTTGCTTGAGTTGATTACTTACTTTCTTGAGTTGATTACTTACTTTCTTGAGCTGATTACTTGCGTGCTTGAGTTGGTTGCTTGAATTCTTGAGCTGCCTACCTATCAACTTGAGCTAGTTGCATACTTGTTGGAGCTACTTGCCTATGTGCTTGAGTTGCTTCTTTACCTACTTGAGCTACTTCCTTGTGTGCTTGAGCTCCCTGAGCTACCTCCTCTAGAAAATGAAGGACAACTCATCTTAGAGCCAAAATTTATCCTAGACACTAGAGAAAGGAAATTGAGGAACGAGACCACTACCAAATCTCTAATCAAGTGGAAGGAACTTCTAGAAGAAGATGCTCATGGGAAAGAGAAGAAATTATTAAGGCATTTAAAGATTAAAAAAAAATCAGGAAGGGAAAAATATAATGGCCCTTGACTAGAGCAAGAAATAGACTATTATATGTAATATCTTCCAAATAAGTTATTTTCATTACACAAGAACATCCCTTGTGGATTAATTGCATAAGGAGGGATACACCAAAATAGGGTGTCCATAAGGCCTGCAAAGTGAAAGGCTCACTTTCAGGATTTTAAGGTTGGATAGACTTAGAAAAAGGTATCCATCGGGCTTGGAAGAGATGTTACAATCTTTTCCAGGATCCTAAGGCTGCATACACTTAAAAATAAGGTATCCAGAGGGCTTGAAAGAGATGTTACGATATTTTTTAGGATTACAAAGCTAGATACACTTAAGAATAAGGTATCCAAAGGGCTTGGTAGGAGGTGTTACAACCTTTCCCTAGCATTCTAAGGCTAGATATCCTTAAATAAGGTATCCATAGGGATTGGGAAGATATATTCTAAATCTTTTCCTAGAAGGGTTGGATACACTCCATAGTGAGGTATCCAGAGGGCCTAGGGAGAGGGGTTACGACCCTTTTCTTAGGATTCCAAGGCTGGACACCCTTAAATAAGGTATCTAGAGGGCTTGGGAAGAGATGTTCCAAATCTTTCCCAGGAGGGTTGGGTACACTCCCTAGTGAGGTACTCAGAGGGCCTGGAAAGAGATTAGTTGTAACAAGATGTTACAATCTTTTTCCAAGATGAAGACCACTATACCAGTACAGCACACCAAGAGATCAAGGAAGAAAAGAGTTAAATAATTGCTTGAGGACAAGCAAAATCAAGAGGGGGAGACTTGTGACGTCCCCATCACAAAGATATGTATATGTTTAGTGTATTTATATTTTAAGAGATATACACATTCAAATAGAATAATCATTATATTCTCATTTAAATTATATGTGTGTGTGTGTGTGTGTGTGTGTGTGTGTGTGTGTGTGTGTGTGTGTGTGTGATTAACTGATGTGTCATTGGTGATAGGTTAGAAGAAGAGATCCTAGAAGAAACTAAGATGTTTTTGCTTGAGGACAAGCAAATCTAGGAGGGGAGGACTGTCATGTACCTAAAATCGTAAACACCAAATATAAAATAAAAACATCAAATGGATACTAAAATATAAATACGAATAATCACAAATATATCAAAATACAAATATGAGAAATTGTAATTCTAATTTATAAATAATGTTATAAATATTAAATTAAATATTATAATCATTATGATATAACAGATATTAAAATATATAAAAAATGAATATTAACAAATAAAATAATTGTCAAGATCCAAACATGAGTAATTTATAATTATAATTATCATTAATAATATTATAATTATAAATAAGATATTCTAACCATTATTTAAATCGTGATTATCATGGACTAGAATAGTCAAACATAATAATAAAACTGAGTATTATAAGTACTGTTAATATATTTATCTACACTCAAAAGAAATCACAAAATACAATAAAATAATCTAACCACTAAACATTGTTAATAATCTAACCACTAAACATTGTTAATAATTTAACCACTAAATAGAATAAAGACAAAATACAATTTACAAAATAAAAAGACAAAAGAACAAATATCATGAAGTCGTCTCTCAAGTGAAGTGCTCAAACAAAAAAAATCATCACATCAATTCAAGGAGGCATGGGAAAAGGCACGACCCGATACCATGCCTTGATCGGCTATAGAAGGGAAGATGATAGCAATCCAAAAGGCATGAAAGAGAAAGGAAAGGAATCATAATAAGGAAATAAAATAAGTCTGCTACATTCAGATAATGAGAAGCAACAAAACGGTTCCAGTCTATTAAAAGCACATACTTATGAATGGGCTGATGTAAATGACAAAGATCTATATGGAGAATGTGAATCATTAGATGGGAAGTAAGACAAAAGGAAAATAAACAAAATAAAGCATTATTCTGATCAATGGAAAAATTAGGAATATATGAATATATATTTTGAGAAAAAACAAAGAATCACCTCTGATATCTTGTATTCATATTCATAAAATCGTGGTTAGGAGAATTAAGAAAGCTTCAACAATCAAACTAAGATAAGTATTTTCTATATTCAAATAATTAATTTAGTAATTGTATTAAGGGTGTGGATAAGGACTATAGTAAGTATTCCCCATAACTTTAAATAAGAAGATGATGAATATTTTATGTACTTAGAAATGATATTCAAATGCATTATGATTGATTGCTAGATATATTGGGAATCCAAATGAACAATTAATAAATATATTTAAATGCAGATACATTATTGATGGTTGAAAAATACAATCTATACATAGTGATCCAATGTTATTTATTAATGTCATTTTGGAGTAATAATATCATGCATGCTACTATTTGTTATTATAACATTGCTAATATGCCATCTTGAATTAGATAACTAATAATGTTAATTATGATATGTAATATAAAGCTACTCGTGCTTAATCTCAATGTTCAATGTGGAGTACTGATTTATTCTACTTGTCAGATTATTTTAGTGATGGATCTCTTACTTGTTTGCTAGGACTAAATCAATTCAAGGTAACGTCTAGGGCAGATTGGAAAGAAATAATTAATACATTAAATACTATAGGCACATAATTGTTCATAGGAAATATGAAAGGAAGAAATAAACAAGGAAACTGGAGTATATCCCCAAGCATAGCAATATATATATATTCAGATGATACACTCAGATTTGGAAAAAAGAGAGTAAGAGAATAGGAAGCAATAAGAGAAGGATTCGGAAATAAATCTCCATCTAGGAAAAGCAACAATAGTTAGTGATTGGTGTATCTAGTCACAAGAACTTATATATGTATAAATATGTAAGTTGATATAAATAAAAGGAGAAAAAGAATATAGTCTTGAACACTAAATCGTCCTAAAAGGATATTTTTAGAAAATCAGGGCAAGAATTATGGTTATCCTAAAAGGGGACATTAGAACTACATTACCTCTAAATTTAGTCACTAGAAATTGAGAGTATGGGAATGGAGATGTAGTTAACATTCCTAAAAAGGAGATTTTCACAATCAATTTCATGACTCAAATGAGTACTAACTCTCAACGTGTAATGCCCCGCTAGGCAACCCTAAAGGATGTTGCAATTAACTACTCAAACGAACTTTTTTTTTTGTTTAAAAATAATTAATATGCAAGTTCACTACCCATTGCAAAAACCTCTAAGGTTACGAGACTGATATTACATATTAACCTATGAACAACATTAATGAATTGAAACCATAACAATAAATTACTTATGAAATTAAGAACACATACATTCCATACAAGATAAATTCATTAAAGAAAATAGAGATACCAAATGATTTCATTTAACAATAAGATTACAACTCTCATTCCCTGAATGAGGTAAATCCAATAAGCATGATTACAAATTACAACTTCCACCTCAATAACAGATGAGAGGTAATTAATTACAAGATCAACTGAAATGAATAAAGCGTGAAACATAACTGGATCCCACGAGCTCTCCAACTGGAAAACTCGTCAGCATGAACAAGAAGAAATCCCAATGGAGTAAGGTGCACGTTCCACCCAACCAAGTGGAACCCAAAGGCCCACCCCCCGTGCTAGGAAATAGTAACAAGGATTCTTAGACAAGACCATCTACCTCTAGACATAGGCTGACTCATACTGACACAACCAAACACATGAACCATACAACCACAAGTACACAATTACAATATTGACATGGACTACATTGCTTTAGTTATCACTCGATTAAACACCTCTGAAGGTTGCCCAATTTACCTCTTTGGGATCTGGCCCCTACAAAAGCCACTCTTCTACTTGACAACATACCAAACAAAACCAATCACCAAGGGAACCCAAGTGCATACAAAATAGATATACAACCACTCCAACTCTAGGAGGAACATATAATGAAACTCACTCCAAACACTGGAGGCAACAAATCACATAATCCACTCCTACCAAAGGAGGCACAAATCACCCCTGTTCGTGGAAACCAGGTAATTAACTGATAACGTAACATGCACTACCCAAGGGATTCAAAACAGGTTGACTAGATGACATGACAACCCACATAACTGAAACCCCATATGGAAGACTTATCATTCTCTATGACTCGATTTCCCCCAAACAAAAACGAAAACAAATCATAATTTAGACAAGCAAGAAGACAAGAATTAAATCTACTTTGGATTTACTAAATCCACTTCTTAATTAACATTCAATACTTTATTGCCTTAATAAAACTGAATTAAATAACGACTCTTTTGGACAAAGATGAAATTTAAATCAAATATCTAATTGTTTCCAATAATTATAAAATAAACATTTATTTCAACCATTCAGAAAATAACATTTTAAAATAAATAAAGGTTTCCTCTCTTCGGCAAAATCATTTCCGAAGCAATTAACTTATCTTAAGAAAAACAAATTATTTAAAATCAAATATACTATTCCATCTGATATATTATTCTAAAATAAAATCAATAGTTTGACCAGGAATACCATATTCTCATTTTCTCAATTAAACTTAAATCATGACATCATTTAATTAATATTTTAATATATGTATATATTCAATCATATAAATACATATATTAATAATTAATAATTAAACTATATGTATATAATAATATAATGTACATAATTAAACATTTAATTAATATTTTAATATTTAATATTATATAATAAAATATAAAATATTAATATATATATTTTATTATTTTATATATATTTGTATTTAAATATTATAAAATTATAATAATAAATATTAAAATATATTATAATTTTATTTTTTTTTAATAAAAAAACGAACTTAAAAAAATGTAGGCCGCATTTCTTCCTCGGGCCACGTGCATAGGATTAGGGTTGGGGGCGACGGTTTCCCCAACCGACCCCAAGTGGGGCGGTGACTTACCCAACTGACCACCACTGTTGGTGGTTGGTTAGCAGCGGCTGCGAGGTGTGGGGTGCGCACTGGGTGCAGCTCCCCACAACACCTCCCATGGAGGCAGCTGTGGGTTGAGCCCCCAGCAACCCCAAAACTTTGGGTTTTTTCATTTTTTTTAATATTTTTTTTAAAACAAAATCCCTTCGGATTTTGAAATCTGTGACCTTAGCTAGGGGAGTATTTTTTTAAAATTTCAACAGCATAATCCTCAAATAATTTTATATAAATATAATATATATATATATGTATATATATATATACCAATATATATACATATATAAATTTTATGCAAATTTATTAAAATTATAAGACCAATTGAAAAAATAAATTCCAAAAATGAATCAATACAATCATATTGCAATTTTCTTGAAAAAAATCATTTGTAAATAGAGGTTTTCAAAGTTTTGAAACAAAATTTAACATGAGTTTTTCTTGCAAATCCCTCAAAGTTTATTTTCTTTTCAACCAACATATAAAATTTAAATCAATTCAAAATGAAGTAAATCCAACTAAAAGAAAACCTGATTCCAAAAGCTTGAGAGGTTGATAAAAATGGTGCAAGCCTTCTCCTCAGATTCAAGCTCCTCCCCAACCATTCAACAGACTTCTTCACAGTTCCAAACCAAAACCCACAAAACCAAAATCCTGCTCTTCCTTTCTTTATTTTTCAATTTTCATCCTCCCCCAAAACTCATGAAAAATGCCAAATAATAGCCAAAAAAGGAAAAATATATATTCAACCACCATAATCAATTTTCAAAAACAAAACAAAAAATATCTCCAATTTTCAATTTGCATTTTCAAATTTTCAAAAAAAGAAATTTAAAACCTCTTTCAAAATTTCCAATTCAATCTTTTCAATTTTCCAATTTCACACAAAATATCTATTAATTCCAAAATGAATAACTTATCTAATTTCAACACAATCAATTTAATTAATTAATAAATAAATCTAATCCACAATTAAATTATTTATTAATTAAGTTAAATTACTTAATAAATTAAATCATATTTCAAACATTAAACCAAATAAGTTTAATCAACAACTTAACTATAACAAGCATATATTTACCCTTTTCTAATATGCAGTTAAATAATCAAAGAGAAGGAACAATATTAAAGCAACTAAACCCGACTACAACCCAATGACACACTATGACCAGGGTGATGACTTGACACGGAAAACCTAGCTACTATCTCCTAATCGAATGTCGTTGGCCAATGGACACGCTCAAACCTGTGAAACTAGGTGGAGTCGATGTCTTGTACCTGTTAACCTGCAAACAAAGATTATATTGAACATGCATATATATCATGATAAAACACACCATGAAGAGGAAATCGTGAAATCATAGAACGCTCGCATGCAAGTGGTGCAATCCTGTCCCCTTCACCAATACAGTGTTACAAACTGACAAGTCTAACATCAATAATATAATCAAACACATAAAACATCATTAATTCAAATATCCACTTATGCTAATCTAAAGCATGCCATAATGATAACATCTAAATAAAATACCATCACATCAAATATAACATTCACATCACTTTACAGATATCGATCAAATAGTAATCGAGTACCATAGTCAAGGTACTAACAGAAAATAAGGCATAACCAAACAGAACATTGTTCGCACAACAGAGCAAAACAGAGGGGTATTACACAACGCTCTTGTTTTTGTGCAAAATATTGAGACTCTGATCAAGATCTTTATCTCTCATTACAAAACTAGAAACATGTTTTTGCTTCATTCATAAATAATCATAACCTGCATACCTTTAATAGAATTTATCACACATTCTTTTGCAATCTTAAACTTTTCAAATTAAACATTGGTGAAATCCTAAACCAGGCTCTCACAACCAATATAAAAGCTACGGTGAATTTCTCAAGCATAAGTAAAAAATGACATACATTGATTATCTCAATAATATTTGGGTTAAATTTCTTCAAGAAAAAACTATTTTTTATCAATTCAAATCAAATGAATTTTGACCAATGGTGATCTCAAATATGGGAGAAATAATTACATTTAAGGTTTCTAATCCCAAATAATGATAGTTCAAATAGACTTACGCTCTTACTCCATGCTCATACCACCTATGTCATTGTAATACCCCTTCGTTTTGTCCTTTTGACCGAACAATGTTATGCTCTGTTATGTGGTACTTTCTGTTAGTACCTTGACTATGGTACCCGACTGTTATTTTATCGCTATCTATAAAGCAACGTTAATGCTATCTTTTGATGTGATGGTATTTTAATATGATGTTATCTTTATGTCATGTTTTGAATTAACATAAATGGATATTCGAATTTATGATGTCTATGCTTTGGATTATATTAGTTTGTTAGAATTGTCAGATAGTTACATTGTATTGGTGAAGAGGATGATATCACATCACTCGCTTGCGAGTGCCCTACGATTATGTGATTTCCTCTTCACAGTGTGTTTTAAGTATGACATATATATGCATGTGGATATACTCTTTGTTTGTAGGTTGACAGGTACAGGACATCGACTCCACCTGGTTTCACAGATTTGAGCGTGTCCAATGCCCAATGGTATTCGATTGGAAGATAGTAGCTAGGTTTTCATGCCAAGTCGTCACCCTGGTCATAACATGTCATCGGTCATAGTGTGGTCCAGTTGTTTTATATTGTTTAAATTGCCTTATTTCAATTTATTTATGGAAGTTAGAAAGATGATAAAGTATATGCTTTGTAGTTATGTGGGTGAGTGAATTAATTTGGTTATATGTTTGAAATGAAATTTAATATTATTAATTAATTTAATTTAATTAATAAATAATTTAATCTTGTTGTAGATCAATTATATTAATTAATTAATTAAAACTATTTGTGTTGAGATGGGTAAGATCATTCATTTTGGAAATGCATATTTGATTTGAAAATGGAAATAAAAGAAATGCATTACAATTTCAATTTAGCAATTTTTAAATTCAAAAATTTGAAAAGAAAGACTTTTGCATTTTTCTGTTTTGGAGAATTGATGAGGGTGGTTGTAGGATTTTTTGGAGAAATTTTGCATTATCATTGAATTTCTTCACAAGTTTGGATTATGGAGTTTTTTTGGGAAAATTGAAAAAGAGGAAGGAATTGTTCAAGTTTGTGGGTTTTTGGAAAAAGCTCAAAGAATTTGAGGAGCTTTAAAGAGAATCAAGGCAGCATCAGGACCTTCTCCCATCTTAAAGAAAAAAATAGGTTCTCATCTTGTATTTAATTGAATTTTTTTTACTCAAAGGCATTGTGTTGATGGGAAAACTATTTGCAATCTATTGTTTGTGTGCAAAACAAATCATTTTGAAACATTGCTTTCATTATTTGGGAAAGATTGTTCAAAGTTGGAAATGAATTCTTGGTTGCAAAGTATCACTTCAATTCTATTTTGTTTTCAATTTGTTCTTCAATCTGTTTGAAGTTTCAAGCTTCGATGAATGGAAATTATGGATATATATATATATATATATATATGCTTTTGTTATTTTTTTAAAATTCTCTCCCTTGTAAAGTTATGCTGGCAAATTTTTTAAAATAAAAAAATTTCAAAATTCTACAAGGGCTGTATTTTTTTAGCTTCTACTTTTTTTTATTTCAAAAAAAATGACAGTCAAAAGTGTTTTTCAAAAATAAAAAAATATATTTGTTGGGGGTTGGGGGCTCACCCCACTGTCACCCCCATGGGAAGCGACATGGGGGAGCTGCACCTAGTAACCCCCGTGGTCGTACGGTCTGCACAGTCGCGCCACCACTGTTGGTGGCCCGCTACGCTAGCACCCGCGCCCGCCTCCTCCACCTCCGTCACGCCCAGCGCGACCTGCAATCCGCGCCGACCTTCACACAGCGCCGGCGATGGCCATGTTCGTCGCCCACTATGGCCACCCACCTTAAAATGCTACCGCCAGTAAGAAAACACAACCGACCCTAAAACGGTGCGTGGCCCGAAGATGACACGCACCCCAAAGTCCCATTTTTCCTTTCTTTTATCAATAAAATATATTTAATACTTCAATATTATATATTTTTTATAATATTAAATATTAATATTTAATGTTTTATTATATGATATTGAGTATTAGAATATATATCAATTGAATAATTATATGTGTGTATTTTGATATACACATATATGAAAGGATTATTTTTGGTAAATGGAGTATATAATTTTAAATATTTCACTTAACATTTTGTTAAAAAAAAAATAGTGATTTAACCAATGATAATGTTTTAAATGATTGAAAGATTTAATTGTAATCGTGAAATTTTTATATTAAATTAAAATAGATGAGATACTGGATTGTTTTCTAAAGGATTAAATTTTGATAGATCAATATATTTCGTTTTTTAAGGAATGTGTTTAAATAGATGAGTTAATTATTTTTAAATGACTATATTGAATAAGGAAACAATATTTTATTTAAATCGATGAATTTTGATTCATTTGATAGACTAGTTAGGTTATCATGTATTTAAATGCTGATAGGAAAATAAAATGTTTAATATTAATTTCTCCCTTATTGAAATAGCATACTTAATTCAGTTTATCTTATGTACTACATTACTGAATGTTAATGAAGAAATGGATTTAGTGAATCCAAGTAAATTTTGTTACTGTCTCCTTGTTCATCTTGATTGTGAATTGTATTCTGTTTTCAATTGGGGGAAGTTGAGTTATAGAATCTGATAAGTCTTCTAGTTGGATTTTTGAATTTGTGGGTTGTCGTGTCATATTGTCAACCTGTTTTGAATCCCTTGGGTAGTGCATGAGAAGTTATCAGCTTTTTACCCGGTTTCTACGAACGGGGACGTTTTGTGTCTCCTGAGAAAGGAGTGGATTATGGGATCTGTGTCTCCTTGTAAGGAGTGACCTTGTTATATGTTTTGTTGCCTCCAGTGTTGGAGTGTGTTTCAGTTTGTGTCGCCTCCTGAGAAAGGAGTGGTCATGTTATCTTGTTTGTTACACCTTGTTTCCCTTGGTGATTAGATGGTGTATGTTGTCAAGTAGAAGAGTGGCTTCCGTTTGGGGCTAGAGCCCAGAAGAGGTAAGATTGGGTAACCTTCGGAAGTAGTTAATCAAGTGATAATTATATCAATGTACTTAGAGGTTAGGTGGTACTGCACACTAATCAAGATAATTATACCTCACTCATGGACCCAAGTGCTTGATAAGGCTTGGGATGGGTTGGAAAGCTGGGGACGGCAAGGTTATCTATCTTGTCTGTACGAAAGGTATTTAATCCCGCATTAGTAAGTATGAGGGTTGAGGATCGGTTTGAGGCCACCATCTTCACGATCCGCAATGGGTAACTCATGATGAGTTGTGCAATGACACTTTGTCTAGGACAACAGTTGGTACTTGTTTATTGTGGGTATGGTTTCTATAACATATCTGATGTGACCATAGTTGGTATTTGATTATTATGTGTATGCTTCCCTTGACATACTTGATCTGCTTTATATCTGTAAGCAATGTAACCATGTTGAGTTGTACTTGTGATGTACGTGTGTTTTACTTGTGAGGTGCATGTGATTGGTTGTTTCAATTTGGTTCAATTTTGTGTCAGCCTGTGTCTAGAGTTAGATGGTCTTGGTTAGGATTCCTTGTTACTATCTCCTAGCATGAGGGGTGGGCCTTTGGGTTCCACTTGGTTGGGTGGCGTGCACCTAAATCTATTGGGTTCTTTCTTCATGTTCATGTGGACGAGACTTCTAGTTGGAGAGCTCGTTGGATTCAGTATCAGTTCTTGCTTTATATCATTTCAGTTGATCTTATAATATTTTACCCCTCATTTGATATCGAGGTGGAAGTTGTATCTATAAACTTATGTATTGGATTTTCCTCATTCAGGGAATGAGTGTTGTAACCTTATTGTCTAATGAACGGATTATTGAGATGGAAAGTTATATTTATGCTTGATGTAAATTATCTTATTGGAGTGTATGTGTTTAATTATTATCTAAATAATTGACATGGTTTAAATTCATGTTTTTTGTTGAGGTTCTATATAACCTCTGTCTCGTAACCTTAGAGGTTGTTGGCAATGGGTAGTGAGCTTGCTTATTAATTGTTCTTAAAAAAATTAAAAATTAGCCTGTTTAAGTAGTTGTTTGCAACTTCCTCTAGGGTTGTGTGGCGAGGCGTTACAGTCACTATGTGAATTTAGGAGACTCTTCATTGTTTCTTGGAAGTTTCTAAAATTGATTAATGCAATTAAATCATCTTTCAAACCCAAAAAAAATTCTCATGTTCAATAATCTCTTGCAATATCACTCCCAAATATTGTGCAAACTGCATCATCATCTCAAGATTGGCCTTCAACTCCCATTCACACCCTCTCCTCCAATCTATTGAATCTTCCTCCATGACAAGGAAATCGTTCTAAGGTCAAACAATATGGAAACTTTTTTGTAATAATCTGCTTATTTGGAAGGCAAACAACAAAGTGAATTGGAAATTTATTTTATTATGTAATGATAAAAAGTATGGGAAAGAATGCAATATGCTTTGGCATTGTTTAGCTAATGAAATCCTTTGGCATTTGTAGAAAGCAAGAAATGGGGAAAAGTTTAGTAAAAAAAGGAGGTTCCTTATTGAGTGTTTAGAAAGACGTATTATTTGACATTGTTTCGCATGTTGTTATGACTATGAAGGTATCCGAAGGTAAATTCCCCAAATTCCTCAATTTTAGTCACAATTGGAAAGCAAGGCAGCCTAGTATAACCACATTCATGGTTTCTTTTGAGAACTTCCAACAAGAATTCAATGAAAAGGTGAAAGCAGAGCAAGATCGACTCAATGTTTGAGCTCTAAGGTGGCACACCAATGAGAATAGGGAGGTGGAGGAGGTCTTCACTTCAGATATGGGTGCAAGTAATGACATGTAACCAATTTGATTTTGCAAGGCTTGTTGTTGTTTATCCATGGTGCATATTTTTTGTAATGTATATGGTTCATTTATTTGCAATTGTTGCACAGTTTAAGGTCTTGTATCTATGATCAAATCTTTTGTAATGTATATGGTCATTCCCTTTTGTAATTGTTGCACAATAACTATAATGTACAGCTGCTTCAAGCACACTACAATCTATAATGTACACTTTTATGTATGGGGGGTTAGATTCTCTTAGGCATGGGATAACAACAGATCTTGATAATAGTTGATTTTGATGGCTGCATTGTAATGCCTTGATGGCTTCATTATAATGCCCTGTATCTTGTTAACTCTACTATCTTTAATAAAATGTAATGCCCAAAACTTTACACCAAAATAAAGTTAAGAACAAAACACTAATTTCAAATTTCGTTCACTTATTCTTGCAAAAATCTCAAAGTTTTCTACCCACGCATGCATTATAAGAAGACAAACAACTTCCGATTAGACATAAACTGTAATTATTTTGGTTAGGTAACTGAATTGCTTAGACCATCATGGTCAATTCGAGAGGAGACGTGGAATCCACATCACCAAGGTACACTTAAATAGTTCAACCAACCCAAAGTTAATCTGAAACATTCTATAGGTCACATGTCAACAATAACACACACATATATATATATCAATAGTAAACTCAAGAATAATAAGACAACAAATCCTAGGGGCCAGACCTAGTCCTTGAGGGGCTCATCTCAGACGACCTTGCCTACGTATATGTTTCGTAGAGGCATCGTAGTTTGACCATTGAATTTCAACCATCTCACACATGGTTGGATAACACTGGGATTATAATCCACTAGGTTAAAAAAATAAAATTATGACTTGACATCATCTCAATCATAACATCAACTCACACAACAATGATAGTGTTAAAAATTCAAAGGAAGACTCTTAAATAGATGGACCTCGATTATAAATATTGGACTAACGTCAATGGAAGACTTCCTAATTGTCACATAATAAATGCCTCTCTCTTAACCATAACCTACGTAATATTTTAGTAAAGGATACATTGAGGGAAGTTTTAAATACATGTCTATCAAATAACAGTAATCAAAATATCTCACTATAGCATGAGTTACCAATGACACTTAAGACCCTATTATATCCATGGTACATATTTTCTATTTGGTTTACATATCCAAAATTTTCCTTGCTAGGTCCAACTAAAAGGCATCGACTAACTACTTAATAAAGGATACAAAGCTAATAAAAAATGTCAATTCGAGTATAAAGTCAAGACACAAAAACATATGAAATGCCATGATTGTAAGAATGAACACAAATATTTACTTTACAAAACTTTCATGTCATTGGGATGTATAGATTAAAATCCATGATAAAGTAGTGCCATGTTCTAAAAACTTTCATGGAAGTAGGGAAGTATGAAACAAGGCTTCATATTTTAATCCCAAGGCATAGAATACCCCATAAACAAATCCCTCCTACCAATTGGTTAGTATTAAAGAAAAGCTATAGAACGATACCAATTACTCTCCCAAACAATTTGAGAAAAATTCAAACATACTCTACAACCTTCAGTTTGCTGATCGCAGCAAATAGACGATACTAAAACACACATAACTTTCACTCTATTTGACCAAATCTAAAAGTTCAACATGTTTTGGAAAGGGGAAAGAACGAGTAATACGAACATTTTTTTGTGCAACAACATTTTATTTTCTACCTAATTTTGAAAATTCGTTCAATAATTCCTCGTATAGATTTTACGTTCTATTGTTCCAATTTCTTTATGTCATATTATAGATATTATATTTTCATAATACATCAACCTCAAAGAATATAAATGGTCACATTACTAAATTAAAGGCTATGCCAACCACAAATCAAATACACATATTCACAAGCACAATATAGACTAAGAACATAGCATTTACGCTCCTCAAAAACTTGTAAAACTAATTTCTCTCTATTTTTAAGAGGAAAATGGACACAACAGCTCACACCATTGCTGACTTTAGAAATACTACAACTATTGCAGTGTCCTCTTCTTGTTCATAGTTTTTTTATTATTGTTATTATTATTATTTTTCTCTATTTTTCGAATACCCTATCTTGCAGAAACCCACATTATTTCTCCATTCATCTTAGATCTCATTTAAATCTGAAAATATTCACATTTGAAATGTAAAACAAATCAAGACTTGTCAATCCTTCTAAAATCCCAAGTTACAATTCAAATATGCTAGTTAACAATAAAACCCAATTTCAAGCTCTCTACAATACTTAATTGTTCGAGATAATTTAGACAACCCATTCCAACTTAATTTCAGTAGCTGCTAGAGTTATTAAAATTCTAAATGTGGCAGAAATAAAACACCAGATAACAGTTTACATTATTATTATTTTTTTTAAATGAGAGAAAACAGCATAAATGTGCATAATCTTATAAAAACTTATGAACATCCTTCTTATCATGTATAACAGAAAATAGGAAATCATCTTATAAACATTCAACAAAGGTATATAAGAGGCATAGATTTAAATAAAATAATGTAGATAGAAAGGATCTATGATTCTATCCAACATTTATAGCTCTATTCCCATGCTTCTGTGAATTCACAACTAATCTATTATTCCTGGTTAGAAGCTTCTTTTTTTTTTCTAGATTAGGCAAAGTTTGGTCAGAGTGGGTCAATCTTGTGTACACCAAAATCTGGAAATAATTTAATTCTAATTTTTCAAAAGAAGAACAAAAATGAATAAGAGATTATATCAAAGACATGCATGCAAATTATAAAGCATAGGTGCACAAACTGTTTTAGAAAAAAATCTCAAAGAGAAATAATAATTATAGAAATGCAGTGAGTGCAAATTAAACTCAAGATATTATCGTAAAAGACTTTATAAAACATAGGCATCACAATTTTTTATAATTTAATAATTAAGAATGATCACATCACAAATACCCTCTTTTACATTCTGATATGATAGAAATCAAAGCTCTATGTAAAAATAAAAATAAAGTGGACTTGAGGCATATCTAAAAGGTAATTATTACTCTGTTTTGCAGTTCCTAAATTTTTAATTACAGTAACAACCACCACAACTATAGGCAAGCTCACACAATTTCAATGGAATGATACCTTTATGTCTGCAAGAAATACTAGATAAAGAAGGCGTTGTACAGATTTTGTTTTACTATCATCGACACCCATACGAATATTCTAACTGGAAGACATTTGGGTTTAAAACATTGCTGGGAAGATTTTGGTGCAACCCGTTGGACAAAATACACACATATAAATAGGAATAATTCAATCTGAATTAATTTAAATGTAGAATACTCGGTAAGCTCACACAATTGCAGGCCAAGCACAAAATGATTTGTATCACCAATCTTGCAGGACAAACACAAAATAGTTAAATTGGAAAGGCATCCATACCAATTAAATTCGCAGGCATAAAAGAATAATAATGAGATTTTATGAAATGACTCTTTATAGATCTTAGGCCATTGTAGGATGTCACCTATCAAAGTGTATTTTACTCGTTTAGAAGATTCCTTATATCCATATTATTTTAATGGATGTTTAGATAACCATTTGAATTATACTTAATAAAATATCAAACCCCAAGCTAGGATTTTATTCCCGGGTTATGCATGATAGCTTCAATTGAAGTCATTTTAGTTTTTTCTATTATGCTCAACTTCTCCCTCTTTTTAAATTTTTTCTTTTTTTCCACCCATGAGATGGATGCAGTCAAATGCTTCCCTTCAACTAGACTGCAACTAATACTACAGATAAGTATATTGAACAAACCGGCTCAATCCATACACCTCTGTATTTTTTTTTTGAGACAACTATTGTTTCCATTAATGCTAGAAGTAAAATCAATAATCACCCTAACATAACACACCATAGCCTCTTTTATCTGTTTTATGAGTAACTCTAATTAATTCATAAGAGTCGCATAAGCATTCTCATTCCACAAAAAGATCCATAATGGTACCAACTTTGTGTACCCAAGAGAAGGGCTAAAGATCAAGTTGTATTATCAGGCGTCTGATATCAATCCAACCATTGCAGCATGTCACAAACAACCAATGTTATGCCTAGCTCCATGGAATTAAAAGTAAATAACCAATAGCAGGAAATAGATCGACAGGTGTGAGTTTTTAAACGTGAAAATATGCATCATACCAATCTACCTAATAGCATCTACAGGAAGAGATAATAATAACTCAGAAATAACGATTTTATCATACAGCTTAGTCTAATTCGATACCAATGTATGCCACTGTTTAAACTCTTTTCACCAGAAATTTAATTTACTAACATCAATATAATAAGAGCATGGAATTTAGAGGCTGTTGTGCCTACCCCTTTCAATGACAATAGCAGCACACAGTTTCTCTGGCATTGAGCACATTTTTTCGTAGTATTTTCTTTACTCCTCTATGCAAATCTTTGCAATGACACAACTAAGCACTCCAATCTTCCTGCAGCTCAGCCTCCACACAGACCATCACTGCCCACTTCTCTCTATAATAGAAAAACCTTCTTCCTCTCAAAACCTGCTAATAGGAGATTGCAATTCACGTCTATTTCTCCTCCCTCCTCTGCTAGCACCTGCCCTTCCTTGCCTAAGACGACTGCCCCATTCATTGGGTATAATTATTCAGCCTCCTTTTTTTTCCGGTTAGTAGCTCTATCACATATTTTTATTTTATTTCTAGACTTTAATCTACCAGACAAGCACTGACCTAGATGGTAAGATCATCTGACATCGTTCCCCGAATATTATGTGAAACAGATCATATATAATGATCAAAGCAATGCACTAGACTAGCGATTGGGGGAGGTTGGTAACACAATAAATTAAGGGTGATCAGATGTCCCATCTACCATATCGATTCAATGCTTCTTATCTTCAGTATTTATTAGTATGGTTGTTTGCATACAAAACACTCAAATTTTGGAGGATTTCGATACACAGTCATATCAAGGTCACACAAGATAAATATAGAGAACACCCTTAGTTCGAAAACAACGTTAAATTGAACATCTAAATTCTATTACGCCTACTAATGTTACAAAAATCAGTTCATAATTATTAACATATGTGTATACTTCTAATTTTTAATTGGTAAGAATTAAGTTTAAAACTCATGTAGATAGATAGCAACAAAAATTTAATGGTTCTATGTTCCTCAAGTTTCATCCTTATATGATTTGACTATTGAAACATTAAGGTTTGTACCAACTTATAGTGTGTCTCAACAATTTATTTTTGTTACTTTATTCCTTCATTCACCCATAGGTAAATCACTTTAACTCCCTCCAAAATAATTATAATTTAGATTGCAATTGCTTGGGATTTCAAAAGAGTAAACCACTAAAGTAGATTGGAATCTAATTTCTTCTAACCTCAATCTTTAGCTAATATAAAATCACGAGGTTGAAGATTTAATCCTAGAGTCGGGAAATTTGATTAAATCTTACTTTTATTATTTGCTTGTGTTGGTTTAAAATACTCTATAGATGTTAGGAGAACAATAAATTGGAACTAGATAATTTTACAAAGCAACTATATAATCTAAACAAGGAGCATTATGCAAGAAGCACATTCATGCAATACAATTTAACTCAAACCATGCTATTCCACAAAATAAATTTGGTTAACAATAACTGATTTACTCGATCCATTAAAGTACCATAGAAATTTCATTTATTTTTTTTATTTTTTTAAATTTCAATCTTATTATATTTTAAATTTCAATGACATTTAATTGTAGCTATTTAAGTTATTTTATGTAATTCATATTAAAATAGTATCATAATCCAATAACTACATGTGACGTGATTAAGTCATTGCACCATTCAACATAGATATATAATAGCTATCATGATTAATTTTATTTTGATATAATAATTAAAATATCTTCAGTGATAAGTATGCCTTCCTATAATTAGAATGTTAATATCACACACCTATCAATATAGGAACCTATTTGTTGGAGGTAAATCTTGAAACAGTAGAGATATGGCTAAACTAACTTGAATAATATAATATCCATAGCCAAAACCATAGACCCAATGCTATTATTTAAAATAAAACTAATGCTTTCATAATTAAAAGAATGTATCTACAACCAATCAAATATGCTAATTTTAAGATTACCCTATAAGACCTTCATTATATAAATATGAAAATGATGTTGGAGAGCTCCTCAATAGGTGGGGCCTCGCATAAAAAATGTAGTCATTGTATGATTAATCTATTACAATGTTTCATATATAAAAATACATATCATTAGTTTACAAGATTTATAAACTAGTTTTTTTTCATTTTATTATTATTTAAAATATTAAAAAAAAAAAATTTAACCACTGTATGATTCATCTATTACAATATTTCATATATAAAATACATATAATTAGTTTACAACATTTTTAAAGTAAAATATTCAAATTCATTTTATAAGTATTTAAAATATGATATGATTCATCTACTACAATGTTTCATATATAAAAATACATATCATTAGTTTACGAGATTTATAAAGTAAAATATTCATTTATTTTATAAGTATTTAAAAGATTAAAAAATACGTAATCATATAATTCATTTATCACAATGTTTTATATATAAAAATACATTTTATTAGTTTATAAGATTTATAGTTAAAAGAAAAATATTCATTTATTTTATAAGTATTTAGAATATTGAAAAAATATGTAACCACTGTATAATTATTTATTACAATGTTTCATATATAAAAATACATGTCATTAGTTTACAAGATTTATATAGTAAAATATTCTTTTATTTTATAAGTATTTAAAATATTCAAAATAATATGTAACCACTCATTATTTACAATATCTTATATATAAAAAAAATACATTCAATAATTTACAAAATTTATAAAGTAAAATATTTATTTGATTTATAAATATTTAAAATATTCAAAAAAATGTAATTATGTATATAAATATATATGTCAATAATTTACAATATTTATAAAATAAAATATTAAAAAATATATATACTACCTAATTACGTTGAAAGCGTTATACAGTGAAAGCAACAAAGGAATATTCGTAAACTTTTTGAAGCTTCATTGAAAATGACAGGCAAGTGGAAGTATGTGCTGCTTCAAAATAAAAAACACATAAAATAATTTTTTTTTTCTATTTTTCCAAAAAGATTTAAATTTTTTAATATATTTTATTAATTAATATTATAATAAACAATGTTAAGTATTGATAACTTTCAGCCTTCTTTATATATATTATTAATTAATATATGTATACTAGTTTATTTACTTTGTGGTTAAAGTATTTAAAAATATATATATATCTAGACTATATAATTCATTTATTACAATGTCTCATATATAGGAATATATATCATTAATTTAAAAGATTTATAAAGTAAAAGTATTCAAAAATATATATAGACTATTACATAATTCATCTATTTCATAAGCATTTAAATTTTTCTAAAAATGCACTTATTATGATCAATTGAAGCATATACATTGTATGAGGTTTTATTATAATTCACTTAATAATTCATAAATTTAAAATCCTAGATTTCTCAAATAATCTCAACTCAAACTATTATATAATTCATTTATTACAATGTTTCATATATAAAAATATATATCATTAATTTACAAGATTTATAAAAAAATATTTATTTAATTTATAATTCATTTATTACAATATTTCATATATAAAAAAATATGCATCATTAGTTTATAATATTTATAAAATAAAATATTCAAATATATATACTACTACATAATTAATTTATTTTATAGTATTTAAAATATTATAAAAATTGTACCTACTTATAATTCATGATCATAGAGTGTGGTCCCAAATGTTGATGCCAAAAACACATAATGTAATCCAAAAACAACTCCAACTATAAATGACATGGATTGTGGAAACTTGATATCATTAATTTTGTTAGTGTCAAATGACTAAAAAAATTTTCATGTCATGGATACTCTTTTTAAAGTAACATCCCTAACCTTTTGTAGTTTATAAATCTATAGCTTACCATTTATATTGAAATGATATAAACTATTACACTATGACCTATGCTTCTATAGTTGGTATGTTGCACCATGACCAATGCTTCTAGAGTTGGGCATATTTTAAGCCGAAAAGGGTAAAACCAACCAAAAATTCTAGTCTCCAACCCATGTTTGAGAATGCATTCTAGTAATTTTCTTTATTTCACTAGACATACTTTGAGGATACGTAATTATCGAATGGCAAGTCTCTCTAATCACTAAATTGTAATACCTTCTAGGGATGGCAGACCACCAATTCATTTTTCCATATTTAAGAGTTCGAGGATGGATATGAATTCTAATTTTGGATGGTTTCTCAGAGTTTGCAAATTGTGTGTTTGCCACTACAACAATGTGAGACCAATAAGAGGATGAATTTAGAAGTAAAACATCACACAACTTATACTTGACCAAAAACTAAAAAAAATCAACTACTCAAATTCATAGGTCTTATATTTTGTCATTTTACTGCCCTCTGTTTTATTAAGTTATAATAGGGGAAGCCTATAATAATAGTTGTTTGTAAGTTGGGTCAAACTCATTCTTTGGGTTCTAACTCTTGATCCATCTGTTGAGTAAGCTACTCTCCCCCTCTTCCTATAAAGCAAGTTCAAAATAAATAAAGATAAAAAAATATTTTATAATTTAAATAAGTGGTGTTTTTAAGACCGTGTATTTTTGTCATATATCAAATTATGTTATATTTTATTAAGCCTTTTCTTGATCATGATCCTAACAACTTATAGGCACTCAGGAGTGAAAGATGAGTTGTGATTTTTTGTACATGTTCATTAAGCAACATATTTCTAAATAACAAAGAAATCTTTTGATTGGTGTATTCTCTAAGTTTCCACAACTATAGTTTGTCCTCCATCTTGAACTCGTGCATTTTTTGCCATCTAAATTATAATTTTGTGGGAAGTATTTTCAAAATAAATAAAGATAATAAAATATTTTATAATTTAAATAAGTGATGTTTTAAATGGTAGTCAACGAGAGTAATGGCATGAGTATGGATGCCACGATAGGAGAAGAGGACAAGGATATGAGCTTTCAATGGATGTATGGGCATGTATGTAAAAGAGAGAGAGAGGTTGCACAATTAATGAGGAATGGCACCCCTGCCTTTTTCCTCCAATGTCACGTGATGGTATGGGTATGAGAAGACTACAAAATGCGGGAAAAGATATGATGCACAAAGGAAGGACAACTCACGACAAATAAATATGAGAACCAGTAATGGTTTTGGCCATGAAGATAGAAACAATAATGTTGGTTTACAAATGAATAGGGAGAAAATGGAGATGAAGTTTTCAAATCTTAAAAAGAATCATGGATACAAGGTGCCAAGTTGCCAAAAGAAACTAGCTGATATGGGGCAACAAACAAAGGTTAAAAGTGAGATTGTAAATAATCGAAAGAGGAAAGTTATGAAGGAGTTCAAGAGGACACCAGAAGTTTGGCCATGGAAATTGATTGTTTTAGGACAAAAAGAAAAGTGTGAAGAAGGAAATTTTGATAGTAACAAGCAGATTCAAAGGATGAAATATATGTGGAAGAGCAAGGATAAAACAAATGTTAGGGAAAGTTTGCAAGAAAGGAAGTATAAATAAGATGATTGTACGTAGAAATCAGGTCAAGGTTCATGGACAACAGGTAAAACAATTAACAAACATCAGCACACCAATTTGAGAAGTAAAGTGTGGGTAATTATCCATAGGGTAGCAATAGAAAAATGTGGGGTTGAAAGACATAGTGAGGAGCAACTAGTGCAAGAGAATAGAAGATGTGAAGAAGAGGTCAAGCCTAGTGAGCAAAGGACCAAGATGAAATGAACAAAGTATAGAAAGGGAAAAGGTGAGGCAATTGAAGAGGATGAAACCATTACAAGAGAATATTGGTTGGAGTTTACAGTAAATACAAGCACAAAGGAAGGTAAGTGAATTAATTCAGATGTCTATAAGAAAGATGCTTTTGAAACTTTGCATGAGATTGAGAATTTGAAAGAATAAGATGAGAGGGATGTTGAACTCAATAGTGAATATGAAATGGATGAATCTGAGGTGGAGTTTTGGAAGTTTGTAGATGGAAAAAGTATGAGAAGAGGTAGACACGAGAAGAAAATAGAAAACAAAAAAAGGAAAAACAAGAAAATCAGAATGCATAAGGAATGGGATGAGAAGAATAGAAAAAAAGAGTAGAAAATAAAAACATGGCATGATAATAGAGTCCAAGGAGGTGTAGCATACAATGAAGAGATAGATGTTGGAGCAACAATAGCTAAGAGTGAGGAAGGTAAAGAAATACTAGATGAAGAAGTTGAAGAAATGAAATGTGAAGAGAGTACAACAAATTGTGGCAGTGGAAAAGATCTATGGGATCAATATTTGGCAATAGAAAAAGAATGGGTGGAGAAGATTGTGGATGAAGAAATGAAGATATATGGGAAAACAAAGACTCCTATGATAAAGCTTTAAGCAGTTGATGCAAGAAAAGGTAAATTTTTTAACATTCCATGTAGAAATTGTTTTGAATTCAGTTGTTATGATGTATGATGGGAAATTTTGGAAAGAGTGTGGAGTAATGTAGAAAGTTCTAAATAAAGATGTGGAGTGCTATGATGAGAAAATGATACAAGAAGAGTATGAGATAGTATGTTTAGATTTGTATAAGGATATGAATGATGTTGTTATTGTGGAAAAGGTGGAAGAGATTGAATACTTGGAAAATTTTAATTTCTAGATAGTCATTTGTCTTATTGATGGGATAAGAAATCATTATAGAAGGATGGAAATTGAAGGTTGTATATTAACGAGTGTGAAAAAAGATAGCAAGCAACAATGTTGGAGGAATAGGATGATCGTTCCAGAATGATGTTGGAAGAAGAGAAAGAAAAGAAGAGTGAGTGAGAATGATTGGTCGATGATAGAGGCAAACAATTTTCAAAACCTCATACGCAAGAGCACATGCATTCTTTTATCTCCTTGGGAGTTTTGATGTAGGAGCATCGACTTGATTTTCCAAGTTTTTGTTAGCAGTTGATTTTTGGTTTGAAGTGTTGGGTTGAATGATAGGATGTGGGAAGATGGAATTTCCTGTCACCGAGTGGTATAGCAGAGGCCGATGAATTGAAGATCAAACATGGTCAAGTCGAAGAACCGAAGGAAGGAGTGAACACATGAAATAGGAACAAACATGTAAGTGAGAAGGAGAGCAACAAAGAAGAGCAGAGAAGACTATTCGAAGAGGAATGAGGAAGATCAAGGAGAATGAAGAGGAGTGACAAAGCATGTTAAACTATGATTGGTTTGAAGTAGGTTGAAAGAGGTTATTTTATAAACATTTTGTTCCTGCATAAATAAAGCAATCAATTATGTTTTTTCTCTTATTCATTTTTTTAGTTCTTCATGGATTTATTAATGAACAATGTAAAGTCTCATAATTATCAAATATCTTGAAATTTCTGTTGCTTGAGGCAGAAGTGTTGTGTATGGGGTTTTTGTCACTGTCTTGATAGTAAGTAGATTGAGGATAGATAATGAATGCTAAATCAAGTTTAGTGTGTTTAAAATTTGATTTATTTATGTGTGAGTTCCTTCCCAACTTGCATCACTAATCAAGGAGAAACATGGTGGAGGATTAGCTGGACACTTTGGTCGAGATAAGACCATTGCTATTGTTTGTGAGTGTTACTACTGACCATAATTGTAGCAGGATGTGAAGAAGTTTGTGCAGAGTTGAAGATTATGTCAGATGGCGAAAGGAATAAGGCAGAACATTGGATTGTATCATCCATTACCTATACCTGAGAGGCCATGGGAGGACACTAGTATGATTTTTTTCTTGGATTTCCAAGGACACAAAGAGGGTTTGATTCCATATTTGTGGTGGTGGACATATTTTTGAAGATGACACACTTCATCACGTGGCATAAGACCAGTGATGTGTATGTTGCAGAATTATTTTTCAAAGAGGTGGTGAGACTACATGGTCTACTGAAGAGTATAGTTTCAAATAAAGATACCAAATTTGTTGGTTCTTTTTGGAGGATATTATGGAAGAAGTTGAAGACATATTAGAAGTTCAATTCTACACACCATCCATAGATAGATGGACAAACAAAGGTGGTCAATAGGAGTTTGGGTAGCCTGATGAGATTCTTAGTAGGAGACAAACCCAAGGGATGGGATTTGATTTTACCACTGGAAAAATTTCCTTATAACAATTCTATCAACAGGAGCATTGGTAAATCACCATTCCATATTGTGTATGAGGGTAGTCCAAGAACTGCTTCTGAATTGAGAAATATGGATAAGGTGGAGAAGAGTAGTGCCTAGGTTGAAGATTTTTTTGAGAACCCAACGAATTTACATGAAGAGGTGAAGAAACATATGAATAAGATGAACTCACAATATAAGGCTAAGGAATATCAAAAAAATGAGGTATAAGGAGTTCCATGTAGGAGATGAACTCACGGTTCATTTGTGAAAGGAAAGGTTTCTAGTTGGTACATACAACAAGTTAAAGATGAAGAAGTTTGGACCATGCAAGATCCTGAAGAAGCATGATTCAAGAAATTCATATGAGGTAGAGTTGCCTGATGAAATTCATATTTCACCTCTGTTTAACACTTCAGATTTAACATAATATCATGAAGGAGGAATTGATTAAGAAATAGTAGAAGCATAAAGGAATATTCCAACACCTACTTCAAAAAAGGAGGAGATAGAAGAAATTTTGGATAGTCGTGTGGGTAGAAGCACGAGAAACATGCAATATGTAAAGTACTTGGTGAAATGGAGAGGAAGGAATGTTAAAGATTCATCATGGTTGTTTGAGGTTGAGGCTAACCGTCTTGGTTTCCCTCTAATTCCTATGAAGTTATAGGGTCACTTTTTAAATTACCTAGGGTGTCTAATGGAGGGCATCTAGTGGTGTAGGGGCAACCTTGCATCACCCAAAAAAATATTTTTTTCTTATTTTCTTTGGTTTTTTTGAGTCCCATGATGGCACTTAAGGGGTGTAAGTTAGTTAGAAGTCAGAAAAGGTGAAAAATAGTCACTTATTATTTTTAGTAATTCGGCCTAAATGAGCTCACATGGACTTGAAAATTTACCCCAAGGAGTGGAACTAAAAAATATTTATGGTGGCAAAAGAACAAAAGAATAATCTCAATACCCTATACCATTTGGAAGATATTAAAGTTTGCGTACCAAGAAATTTCTCCAATGTTGCTTCAAATTAAAATTTGAAAACCTTAAAATCCTTGGAAAATCTTGAAAAATGGATGAAATAATCTTCATATATTTCAACGTTGTATATCTCTTTGAGAGCTTTCCAATGATATATTATAATAGCAAATAAAACACCTGAGTCAAAAGTTATGGCTTTAAGAAGCTGCCCCACTAAAAAGTGAATTTCATTAAAATATCTTTTTGGGTGAAAAATCAAACGACTGGACTTTTGGCACCAAAACAAAAGGGAAAGTTACACTTTCTAGAACATTTTAGGGTAGTTATTGGGGTAAAATAAAAAGGGTTGAGTGGAGGTTTTAGGTGGAGGTTTTAGGTGGCTCCATTAGTGCAGATTGTAGCTCTGAATAATAGAAATTCTTTGAGAGTTGATTTAGTCGTAACGAATCAAGCCCATGAGGCTATAGCATTGTAATTTTTGAATCTGTAATTTCATTTTCTAAAAATAATTGAAAGTGAGTTATTTTCAATTTTGAATCTTTTATGATGGTATCTATTTTTGTGTTTTGTGTGGGCTGGGTTTCAGGCGGTGTAGCCCTCATCACAAAAACTAATGGTTAGCAATGATAGAGTCGCTAAGAAAATACTATCAATGGATAAATAATAACCTCAATTGTCAAAACATAATACTAACCTAACCAAGAATGATATCTTGACTTTATAAAAATCAAATCATGATGATAATCAAGACTATAGAAATGTTAAGTGTAGCAATAAATGCTAATAATAGTCTCCTTATGCCAAATGATAACCAAGTAGTACCAACGGAATCTATAACAAGTAATGAATCACTATGCCACAAAATAGCCATTCACATACCAATACCTTCCAAATGATAACAATAACCTAATTTGCTAACAAAATAGTTAAATATGAATGTCCTGGAATTCAAATATATTTAATTTTCAATCAATCTATCTTTCCAAGGATGAATGTAAAAGATATAATCATTAGAACACACTTCAATTTATAAACATAAATAAATACTTTTATTTATATATGTTATTTGAATGTTTACATGAGTTGTATTTTTTATCACTCATAATCACTAATCCACCCCACCATAGGGGTTTGATCTAGGAGAACCCATTAACAAATTGAGTAAAAGAACTCCTTTATGGTGTTCCTAAACACCACCTTGACAAACTCAAATATCAAGAAAGAAAAGACAAATAGGTTTTTTTATAACTCTGTATTTTGGTAGAATATTCCCACACCAACAAATTAGATCCATAATTAAAATTAAATTCACGATAGTTCAAATCCAACCTATGATTCTTAGATATGAATACAATTTTCTTTAGCAATACATATTCTAAGACACTCATCAAAATGATAGATATTAATTTTTGGAACATTGGCACATTGATTATGTGTAGCTTGAACATTATTCATCCATTATCAATAACAAATATGCATACACCTAATCTTCTTAATTGATTATTATGAATCTGTTGCAATCTCTATTCTAGTTCTAATAAATCTAGGATGATGTATGCTTAAGTTATTGAATTCATTTAATTATCCTATACTAGTTATATAAAGTAATTGTTTTTACTATAAAAATACAATATTTAATCTAAAAAATATGTATACATTTATAATAGTGAAAAATAGATTTGACTCGTACTATTTATGTGTATTTTGGAATCACTTTGGTTTAATTAAGTTTTATATGTAATACAAATCATAAGGAATGGGATTGTAACACTTATTACTGAGGATTGGTCTTGACCTTCAATTTATCTGTTTATTGCCCTTAATTGAATTTGTAATCATATAAGTAAACTCTTAACCTTTAAAATTAAAATCAAATACAAAGAAATCTATACATCTTTTTATGCCCTTTTGTTCAAACCCCGGACATGAATTTCTTTTGTTTCATCCCGATGTTGTATTGGAGGGACAAACCCAATAAATTTTATAAGGTTAAGCTACCATCACCTAGATCTAAACTCGACATGCAAAATCCTCTTTCTTAAAGAATTATAATTTATTATCTTCACCTTGTATAAGCTCGACCTTGTATATGACATTTTATTAAGATTAAACTATATAGTTTTTTAGTTAATGAGAGTAATGACATGAGTATGGATGCCACGGTAGGAGAAAAGGACAAAGGATATGAGCTTTCAATGAAGGTATGGGCATGTATGTAAAAGAGAGAGAGAGGTTGCACAATTAAAGAGGAAGGGCACCCCTGCCATTTTCCTCCAATGTCACGTGATGGTATGGGTACGAGCACACTACAAGATGTGGGAAAAGATATGGCGCGCAGAGGAAGGACGACTCACGACCCAACCTAAAAGCATGTTTTCAGGACTGTAGCAACAGAGGTTTTGTTGTCAAAAAAAAAAAGTGAGAGAAAGGCAGAGAGAAAATAAATTTGCAGGAAAGGAGAAGAAAATTGCATGGAAGATGATTGAATTAAGTCCACAAACATTGCCATTGTTTCTCCCCGCCTCAGTGAAAATGAGAGCCTTGGAACAAGAATATTGACTAGAGTACTGCCAATAAAGAGCAGGCTTTGCGGTGGACAAGAATTGCATGGGAGCAGAGAGGGGGTACGAAAGTAGAGAAAAACCCACCAAAATCACAAAGGTTTACACAGAATTTGAGTTGTTGAAAAGGCTATAGAAACTTTTGAACAAATGCAGTCTGTGGGTGTAAATCTAGAACCCGCAGCCCTTGATCATGCATTTGATGCTTGTTCTGCCATGAGAGCTCATGAACAGGTTTTGGATGTTTATCAACGCATGAGAAGAGATGAGGTAGCAGTAGCATTTATACAAATAATTGTGCCATGGAAAGGTTATGGCAAGGTTGGTGATGGAGATGGCTATGAAAAGAGGCCAGGGCAGAGCTAGCTGAGTAGATTTCTTTGCATCAAAGCATTTTCAATATCATCTCTATAGTTGAGTAACATCCTTCACCTTTGCTTCCCTTATTGTTTAATTGATTTGGGTTTGATTCTATTAAATACTAGATATTTTCTCCCATTTCATGTGTATGTTTTACATATTTAGTTTGATTCTATTAAATACTAGATATTTTCTCCCATCTCATGTGTATGTTCTACATATCTTTATGACATTCTGCAATAGCTTAGGTTCTTTGTCTAAGCATAGGTATTGTTGGTATAAAGGATCTCTGTGAATTTTGTGTTAAGCTAAAATATGTAATTGAATTACTTAATTCAAGTTGTGTGATTTGAAGTCATCTTATTCAAGAAGGCATATATATATATATATATATATATATATATATTTTCATTGCATGATTATTCACTTGTTAATAAGAATGCTAGTATAATGCAATAAAACATATGGATTATCATGCTTAAGAATTTATAAATCTCTTAGTGTATAATTCATAGTATAATAATTAGTTTGAAATAGGATGACCTTGTCTTAGGGGAAGTATGTTAACCTCTAATTCTGGAGGTCTAATTTTGGAGGACTTGTATGGTCTTTGTGACTATTAACATTAGCAAATTTATTTCCAACAAACACATTATTTCCACTATCATGAGCATGACTTAGATTTTGATTAGTCTTAAATATGCCATACTTATTGTTGTATGACTTTTAATAGTTGGATAATGTACTATAGTTTACATGATGTATTTATCTTGAAGCCAATAGCTTTCAAGACTATGAGAAAGGTATCTTATATGAAGTTGTTTAATAAGTCTTAGTATAAGGTTAGTGGATGAGTTTTAAACATGAGTTCCCTTATTTGGTACCTATATCAAAAGACATTATGATAGGGTTGGTATCCTAGTATGTGGATATATGCAATTATAAGGATGCATTTTAAACATGAGTTCCCTATATTTGGTACATATATCAAAAGACATTATGATAGGGTTGGTATCCTAGTATGTGGATATATTGCAGTTATAAGAAGCAATCGATTACAAATGTCAAGTGCAAATATTATCTAGTTAATAATTAAGCTATTACAAGGATAATGGTCTACACCATGGGATAAATAAAATTAAAAAGGTTAAGAATATTATTACTACTAATATTAAGGAATGTATATCCATATATGAAGATATAATGAGCATAATATTTCCAATTACCTTGAGTATGAATTATACATTGATTATGCTTAACCCAAGTTTGTAATGGACATGTGTCTTTCAATGTTCAAAAGGAAATTATGTGGCTAGGGTGAACATTTCATATTTCGTTAGCTAAGACTATTTTAAAAGTAATGGATTTCACGAGATAATATATATATTGGATGCTGATCCAATAGATATGTTGTTGTCAACCATTTAGAGTCGAGTTACATATCGAATTTGATTAGAGAAAGTGTATAGCTATTATGTTTTATCTTTCAAAGTTTACATAATGTTTGTATGGCCTTATCAAGGTATGACACATTCTAGTGGAAATTGATGTCATAAATTAATAAGATCATGATGCTTGATCATATTAGTCGAATATCGTTTGGAGCCATATTGGGGCTTCACATAATTTCGCATTGTGAAAAGATCTTGAGTATTATTGCTTTTACTGATAGTAAATTATGAATCCTAATTGAGATATTTATTCTACCGTGTTATCCTCATATATGAATGTTTAAGCGGTTTCTTATTAGTATAATAAAGAGGTTCAAAATATCAAGAATCAAATCTTGTGATATATAAGATTACCAAATCACATTGTTGGTTATCACATTCTAATCGTAACTAAATAAAACCATGTAGAATAAACTATCATCAAAGTACCAAATGTTGAATGATATCCTTAATAGGTAATTATAAGAGATTCTAGGATGCTTTTGTCGGAACATGAATAATAAAGGCGGTGAGGTCTAATTAGAGATCTTGATGTCCTTAGATGGAAGTCTTTTAGTTTAAGTTGGCTAATGGGGAAAGGTGTCGATTCCCCACTTGTCATTAAGGACTACTAGTTGTGGGAATCACTTAAAGGAACCTTGTTGGATTAAGATATGATAATTAATGAAAACCTTGATTATGGGAACCTGTGTGTAGGTCCTTGAGAGACCTTGTGAGGAGAACTATGTGTGACTTTGATTCATTTGGAATTGAGTACATAGGCAGTCCTTAGGTGAAGGATGCCTCTGTGACCTCAAGTTAGTAGGGGGAGGGTCTAGGGGGGAATAACTCTTAGATTTTTGGGTTGTTCCCAATTGGCTTGACCTTCTCTCTTTAGTAGGTTTCAAATGAGGCCAAAATGGGGGTATCAAATGGTTATGAAACAGTTAAGAAAATATGATAACTTGTCTTCAATACATAATGTGTGTCTGTATAGTAAGCTGAAGGAAAGGAATGAATTTGACTACTTGATAGTGGTTACATGTTGAGTTGAGCTCACCTTGTGTTGGTATTAAGTGATTCTCTTTATGTGTTGTGAATATTAACCTCAAACTTAAATGACTATGTATAGGCTCGTAAATTAGTTGATTGTGATCTACTTATTCCCAATTAGGAATCTCTCTTCCAATTATAGTGCTAAGCTTGATGCAAGTGCTAAATTTTATGGCAACGAATGGCGTAGGACCCTACGAGGGTATTTCTTTGACATGTAGGCTATTCCTATCAATCCTAAGTGATCACTGATGGAAAATCCTATGACCTATTTAGAGATAATCTTATCCATGCTCAAGATTGACAGAAGTCAAGGAGCATACTATGTCGGCATACTATTAGCCGTACCACTTGGATTGTGGGATCGATTCCGCCAAGAGCATGTGGGCCATGGGGCCATTTTCATACGAATGATGCATACCCGTGTTACTCTAGAGGCATAGACAAAATCCATTAGGAGCATGTGGGCCTTGGGGCCAACAACATGCTAGTGATGGATGTCCACTATATGCTAGATGGTTAAATGGTTCTCCAATAGTAGCATGTAGGTGATGGACCACCTTGTTTGCTTAGTCATTTGATGGACTACAGGGAAGTGAATTTCTAATGAATATAGGTAGGTAATAGTTGGACCAACCTCATAGTATAGTTTTGACATTTGACATATCTTGATGTGGAAATCGAATATTGACCCTATTGATTTGAGGGTGGACCCTGGTGTAGTATGAGATGCTCTAAATCCTCTTCCTAGTTGTCCGATGGTGCAGAAGATTGGAGAAAAGGATGGGACCCATGGTGTAGTGTGCAATGCACCAACATTTCTTTTCTATTTTGGATGCACTAAGGGTAAGTATGTGATAGCCAATGTGAATGTGTTTACCAGTCACTGTGGTGTATGTGACATGCATGAGCCAGTCACTACTATACTTATGATGTACATATGAGCCCATCACTAATATACTTGTGATGTACGTATGAGCTAGTCACGGTTGTGTTGTGATGTACATATGATCCCATCACTAATGTATTTGTGATGTGCATATGAATGAGTCACCTCGTGTATAAGTGACGTATGTTAGGGCTAGTCACTGTGTATATGTGACATATGTCAGAGCCAATCATTGTGTATATATGACATATGATGGAGCTAGTCATTGTGTATAAGTGATGTATGTTGAAGTATTGGGTATTTATAATGGGTGTCATTCTGGGGTGAGAGACACAAAAGAAAAAATATACAAAACCCTTTTCAAAAATGATAAAAAGGTATGGAGTTTTTTTTTTTTTGATTCAAGAATATCCCTATAACCCAACCCAAAACCTAACCCGCCTTACCTTGGTCTTACATTTTGCCAAGTTGGGGTCGAGAATGGGTGTCATGCTGGGGTGAGAGACATGAAAGAAGAGACACACAAACCCCTTTCAAAGACGATAAAAATGTATGGACTTCTCTTTCTTCCTTTTTTGTTGACTCACAGGTATCCCTATGACCCAACCCAATGCCTAACTCGTCTTACCTCAGTCTTACATTTTTCCAAGTTGGGATCGAGAATGGGTGTCATGCTGAGATGAGAGACACACAAACCCCTTTCAAAGATGATAAAAATGTATGGACTTCTCTTTCTTCCTTTTTTTTGTTGACTTAGGGGTATCCCTATAACCCATCCCAACGCTTAACCCGCATTGGTCTTATATTTTTCCAAGTTGGGGTTGGGAATGGGTGTCACACTGGGGTGAGAGACACACAAACCCCTTTCAAAAATGATAAAAAGGTATGAATTTCTATATATATATTTGACTTAGGGGTATCCCTGCGACCCAACCCAATGCCTAATTTGTCTTACCTTGGTCTTACATTTTGCCAAGCTAGGGTCGGGAATGGGTGTCACGTTGAGGTGAGAGACACACAAAACAAAAGAAATACAAACCCCTTTCAAAGACAATAAAAAATTATGCATTTCTCTTTCATTTTTTTGATGACTCAGGGGTATCCCTGTGACCTAGCCCAATGCCTAACTTGTCTTACCTTGGTATCACATTTTGCCAAGTTGGGGTCGGGAATGGGTGTTATGCTAGGGTGAGAGACACACAAAAGAAGAAAGAAAAAAGAAGAAAGAAAAAGAAAGAATGATAAAGAAAAGAAAGGAAGAAGAGAAAAGAGTGAAGGAAAGTGACAAAAAGTCAGACAAAGGAAGAAAGAAACAAAGTGACAAAGATATAAATAATAAAAGAACAAAAAGATGGATGAGCAACATAAAGAAGGTAAGGAGAGTGGCATTTGTTGTCTATTAATATTACTTTTCTTTGTTCTCTTAGGTCCAAGTCTAAGAATGACCTTAACTTTGGGAGCTTACCACTCCCATGTGTATGAAAATAAGTGGTGATGTCTAGTTGATGTCACCATGGTAAATGAAGAAGTTTTGAAGTCAACACTTCTAAGCTACATGGAGGATGTTCATGGTTAAGTTTGATATTTGTCTTGAATTTATTTTTAAAAAAATTTGGTAGCGACCAAGGGGTGGTTGTTATAGCAGGTTCACAAGAATATATCTCTCATATCATTAATCATCCACTTAATACTTATTGCATCTAAGTGATACTCAAGAAGGAAGCATCAAGACATTTTGAGTCAATCTAATTGACCCATATTTCATGAGTAGTGGTTAATAAGAACCCATCTCTCATGAATATGAATAGTCTACTTATCACTTATTGCATGTAGGTGATGCTCACAAGATTCAATGAGTGCTAAAAAAACCATTCATACTCCTGATAATTGTGTTCTTATAAATTGCTACTCATGAAATATGGCTCAATGAAATTGACTCAAAAACCATGCAACAAATCCTAATAAACTATCACATAATCCTATAACTTCTCATCGGTTACCTAAAAACCTATATGCTAAGCCTTCGTACTCATCTCCAACATCAAAAATCATCCCCATCTTGGAAACCCATATAGAGATGCTTGATAAACTATCACATAATCCTATAAATTCTCAACGGTTACCTAAAAACCTATATGCTAACCCTTGGTACTCATCTCCCAGATCAAAAATCATCCCCATCTTGAAAACCCATATAGAGATGCATCTTAACATTAAGAGACTTCCAATAATGTTTTTTTTAAGTTATAGAGGAGACACCTTATAAAATAGAAGGGCCACCCTATAGAGGAGATTGTAGGAAGGGTCAATTTCATTCTTCAAGTTCCAACTCCTAATCCATTTGTTGAGTAAGTTGTTCTTCGCCCTTCTTGTAGCATCTCACCTTCTCAAATACAAACTCATCCCATTAATTAATACAAGGATTGTTTCCAAGACATGATAGATAATACATCAGGTTTATTAAATTTAACCCTCAATCTAGCTTTAGATAACCTTCATCTAGTGCACACAGAGCTCTTTCACTTAAGTCTAGTTTTGATTGCATTTGAGTTTTATGAAACACTAGAATGTTTAAGTAGACAAACCATAACATTCATAGTATTTACCATGGGTGCCTTAATGTTATATGAATGCAAAAGATTTGAAAAGGATATGTGAAAATGGTTCTTGGCATAATATCTGTGTTGTTTCATAAACCATGTTTTTCAAATAAGTCGACATTAGCTGGCTAATATTTCTCTAAACATTAATGTAAATGCAAGCTCTGTTCAATCGCAATGTTCATTTTTATGCGAGGATTCTATGAATTGCTGACGCTGCTTATCTTGAACCGCCACAGTTGATTTTATACTGAAGATTGATGATTCTTTAAATGGTGCAAATTTTTCATGTAGCCACATGAACAACAAAGACAATAATATTGAAGCTTGGTCTTACGCAACTTTCTTATGGGAACACAAATATATTATGGTGTTGAGTCGTAACATTATTTTTAATTTCATTTTCAATGATATACTGTAGTTCATAAGATAGGCCATGTCTAAATAAGGTAAATGAGTTTATTGACCAAAGATATTGCACATAGCCCATTTCCAAACTGGTTGGCCAAACTAGTACTTCTTCCTGCTTTCTTATCAATTTTTTTACTATCAAATGGCTAATGGAATTTTCAAAGACATGGCATTTGAAAAGGCGTGCATCATGCCATGGGTACTCTTTTCAAAAGTAACATCCCTGACTTTCTATAGTTTATAAATATGTACCTTACATTTTTCTATTGAAACGATAGAAATTGTTGCACCATGACCTATGCTTTCAGAGTTGGACATAGTCTAAGTCTAAAAGGGTAAAACCAATAAAAAATTCTAGTCTCTAACCCTTACAACTTTAACTGCACGTGGATCTTTTTAACAAAGTAATATGCAACCCACATTTGGGAATGCATTCTAGTACTTTTTTTTAGTTTATGATGCAAGAGCATCTTGAGCGAAGAGTAATCGACATCCTCAAAAAAACATTTTCAGTTTAGTTGTTCCAATTTTGGAGTTTGATTAAATTTTGAGTTCATGGTTTTTGTGGAGAATTGAAATGACATTATTGTCATTTTTATTTGACAAAATGTCTATTTAATCATATTTATAGTTTGACACTTCTTGCAATAAAATCGTGATTCTCATCTTCACAGAGAAAAGAAAATGGAATAGAATGCATGAATATGCTGCCAAAGGAAGAGAATCGTTATTAAGAAATTAATAAGAATAAAATGCAAATTTATGAAGGTATAGCATTTTAAATGGCATATTAATCTTTTAAAACTGAAAAGAGAAATCAAATGGCAAATTGAAAATATGAAGGGGACCACACAACAATTTGAAGCAGGCACGAAAAGAAATGGAAAAAAAAAGAATGTAAAGGGGCATGCCATGAGTAGAAGAGCAGATAAAAGAGCATAGAAGACAAAAGGTTTCACCACATGGTAGGGAAAGAGTTTTCTTGAAAAATTTACAAATTAAAGTATATGGAACATTGGAAGGGGAGTGGCTGTGAATATAAGGCTGCATGGAGATTAAAAGAGAGGATTGTGCAGAAATTATAAAGGGGGTTGCTATCATTTGAAACATTTATTTTATTTTTATCTTTTAATTTCCACAACAAATAAAAGACCAGGGAGGTTGTGTGGGAAGCAAGAGGATAGTTGGATAAAGAAGGAAATAGGTGTAGTAGAAGAAATCAATAAGAGGGGGCTGGACAGAGTTTTAGAGGCTGTTAAGTACAGTGGTTGTGGCTACATTGATAGCGAAGGGAAAGTTTCAAATTAGAGAGAGTTGTGGAGAGACCACGAAGGGACTGTTCTAGGGCAATTTGAAAGTTGAAATAGTTGAATCAAAAGACTAGAGTGTATATTGAAGATATGAATTTTATTTATTTTCTATTTTTTGAAAATTGTAATCAATTGCTACCTATGGATAGAGATAAAATAAATTTGTCTTAATTTTTCTTGTGAATGAATTAAATTTAACTTGACAAATGATATTATCTGTATAAGTTGTGTTAGCTGTAGAATTGGGAATCACAAGAAAGAGGTAGTTGTTTGTTGAATTAGTGTTGCTTGTGTATCGTGACTTTATGATTAAGTTGTTTGTGGTGGAAGGAGAAGATTGAGTTTGCGTCAGTTTAGTAGACATACTTTGGCTGCTCTCTGGTTTTTTTGTACCTAATTCTCTAATGGTGAATCTCTCTTATCATCAAATTGCAATATCTTCCACTAAACGATTCATTTTATCATATTTAAGATCCTCAACGTGGATATGAGTTCTAATTTTGGATGGTAAAAATGATAAGAAAAGTAATACAATAACAATTGGATATGAATAGAGATAGCATGTTCTCCTTCATCTACAAGTTTCTCTTCTTCCCTTCCTCTCTCTTCCATTATGGTTTATTCATCACTACTATATTCTTCATCATTTTCAAGTTTTATTCTATAATAACCACCAAAGTAACTATCTCATTGGGGTACAATATGATGGTAGCAACATTTTTATTTTCTTGCAACATTTCAAGAAATTTGAGAGCAGAACTACTACTACACTTTTCTTTTGGCAATATAGAATTGCATTTACCCCAAGATGCTACAACATCAAACATCTAGGAAAGATGATACCTTTGCTCATGATCCCATTTTTCTTCTTTCACTTCTAGACTCTTGTTAGAATAGAGATCTTGCTCCTTTTCCAATTTGTTCTCTTTCTCTTTTCCAAGCTTCTTGTGATCTTAGAGGTCCTCATCCACTAAAAACCATTATGGATCTTTGTCTCACTCATACCACATCCTGTTGCACCTGCATATAGATCTTTAAAAATAGAAAGAAAGTTAAGGGAATAAAAGCTCCCCACAAGTGCTTACTCTTCTGCATTATGCCATTTAGACATGCTTTCTGTTTGATATTTTTTGAGGTGGCCTTTGTTTCCTAGCTCAATGTGATGTTCACGAGGCAGCTCATTTTTAATATTTATCCTCCTTTATATCATAAATAAACATATTTTTTCTCTCTTCCTTAATCATCTATATTTCTTCTACAAGAAAGAGATGATCCATTTCTTCTCTCTTTTCATTAATTATGGGTTTCTCTACATATTCCTCTAGCTGCTTATGGTTGATTGTGTTCTCTAAAACCAACAGGACTTCATCACATATGGGGCTCCCAAAGATTTCTATCTCTATTGTAGCTTCCTCTCTAATGTGGATTGTTTCCATTGCTACAACATCTTGGGCTTTCTCTTGTGATAGGTTGCATTCCTTTTCATTGCAGTTTGCCAACTCTTCTCTTTTTGCATTGTAATCTTCAGTGCCTTCCCCTTCTTCGAGGTAACACAACTCAACAGCTCCATCCAACTCATCTATCTTTTCATCTTGATTCCTTTCGTCTATCTCTTCTCTCTGAAACTCTTGGAAAATCATATTTAAAGGTCTTCTACCCACTAATATTTCTAACAAATCCTTAATCGATTTAATTTTCCCCTATTCTAATAGTTCTATCTCTTGGCTAATCCTTGCCTCTATAGCTATCCTTTTTGAAAATAGCTCTTGCTCACATATGGAATATTTACCCTCACCAGCCTTTTCCACCTTCTCACAACTCTTCAATGCCTTTGTTGTAGAGATTTCTTTTACTTTTTTGTTTTAATATTGCATGTCTCATAATCCTCCAGCAAAACCTTAACTCTTCCAACTCAATCTCTAATTATTGCAACTTGTTTTTTTTGGTCTTTTGTTAGCTTTCGCCTCTTGCATTGTCTTATATTTTCTTCCACTTTGGTTATCCTCTTTCTTACATTATGATATAGTTCCATATTTGGATCCACAAGTGTGTCCATAGTCCTAATATAGAGTTGCAATTATCTCCTCCTCTTCCATTCTAAATGTATGATCCATTAATTATATATCGACATTCTTTTTCAATTATTCATCCCTTCAAATAAATTAACACAAATGTGGAGAGAAGGGCTACAAGTATATGCTTCATATGCCAGTACAAAATAACTTTTAACTCTTAGCAATCTTCAACTAAGACAACTACACTTGGAAATACTAATACCAATAAGCTACAACAAAAACAACTCTCTAATTCCTGGTATATCCTTTCAAAGCCATTATCTCACTTATTATTTATGTCTATTACAACTTTGCTATAACAGTCCCCTCATCGGCATGGTATAGTTGAAAAGGAAAGATATTGGGAATGGAAGATTATGCCGAAAGAGAGCTCAAACTTCCAACTAGTTTTCATTAATTAAAAACTACTTCTCACCATTAAAACCTTTGCCAAGTTGGTATCCGGGATATTAATATTCTTTATCAAAAATTGCATTTAGTGCCAGAAATTCCATGCAACTAACAACAAAAATATCACCGAACTTAATATAGTGCTTTTGCCTCGTGCTCATCCCTATTATTTTCCTGCATTGCAAACTCTTCTCAACTGAACACACACAATACTCACAGCTACTCACATTCCCTTTACACTAATACATTAATAAATGGATGGATCAACAAGAAATGGAGAAAAAATAGAGGATCACAATGGCTCATTGGCACATGAACAATTTGCTTTGGTACCAAACAAATGCAGACTTAGACTTGAAACTGCATATGAAACTCTGAAAATAGCTTCATAGTGCCTTTAAGACTCAAAATGGACAATTCAAAATAATAGAAGACTCAAGCGAGGAGATTGCATTCAATTCAAAGGAAAATGCAAGCTGTGTTCTATCACAAGCTTGGTCTTACACAACTTTTTAATTTTTATTTGGTTTACACAACTTTCTTGTGGGGTCACAAATATATTATGGTGTTGAGTCATAAATTCTTTATAAGTTTGTTTTCAATTATATTAATATACTCTAAGGTTCATAAGATAGGCCATGTCTAATAAAGGTTAATGAGTTTATTAACCAAAGGTATTGCATATAGCCTATTTTCAAAATGGTTTGGCCAAAATAGTAGTTCTTCCCTGCTTTCTTATTAATTTTTTTACTGTCAAATGGCTATTTTAAGACATGGCATTCGAAGAGGCATGCATTATGCCAGTGGTACTCTTTTCAAAGTAAGATCCCTAAATTTTTGTAGCTTACATTTTTCTATTGAAAAGATAGAAATTGTTGCACCATGACCTATGCTTCCAAAGTTTGTCACAATCTAAGCCTAAAAGGGTAAAACCAATATAAAATTCTAGTCTCCAACCCTTACAACTTTACCTGCTTGTGGATCTTTTTAACAAAGGTATATGCAACCTACATTTGGGAATGCATTCCAATACTTTATTTTAGTTTAGTAGACATCTTTGACTGTCCTCGGGTTTTTTTGCATAATTCTCTAATGGTAAGTCTCTCTAATCACTAAATTGCAATACCTTCCAATGGTCGATTCACTATCATATTCAAGAGCCTCAACATGGATATGAGTTCTAATTTTGGATGGTGAAAATGATAAGAAAAGTGATTTAATGACAACTAGATATGAATGGAGATAGCCTGTTCTACTTCATGTACAAGTCTCTCTTCTTCCCTTCATATTTCTTTCATTATGGTTTATTCATCACTACTATATTCTTCACCATTTTCAAGTTTTCTTTTACAATAACTACCAAAGAAACTATCTCATTTTTGTGTTCATTTCATAGTTACTCAAACATCTCCTCTCTACTCATTACAAGAACTCTTCTTCCAAGAGGCATGATACCATAAAAAAATACACACAACTCAAATTTAGAAGTGGAAAAGGTCACAGATGTGATGAACTTTGTTGCCAATCTTAAAGGAATGAACAAATTAATTAAATAAGATAACAAAAACTACATGGGAATTTGGAGATGGTAATTCAGAAAGGATAGGAAAGGATAAAAGGCTAGATGGTAATTTAGAAAGGGAAGGAAAGGAGCCAAGGTTGGATATTGGATGTAGTTTTGCTAATCTAATTAACCTAGGGAATGTTCCTGAAACCTTAATTTTTTAGCTTAAGTGTTTTTAGAATGATGATAAATAAAATTTTGGGTGCTTTGATTTTGGTATTTGAAATGGCTTTCAAACTGGCAGTATAGGCAGACAAATAAAGGAAAAAAGAAGTATAATCAATTTTTCATGAACAAGTGAATATCATAGATGTTGAGATGGATCCTTTGTTAGCATCCATGGAATTCCACTCTGATGTAAAAGATGAAAGATAGGATCAATCTCCTATGTATATGCCATAGCTAAACATAGATGATGCAAAAGATGAAGGCCAGACTAAAGCTCCTTGGGTGTACACCAAAGCTGAAGATAGAGAAGCACAAATGCCCATCTAAAATTTTAAACCTCACATGTTGTAGAGTAGTGTGCATGAGTTGTAGAGAGGAATGGGCTTCACAACGGGCTTCACAGTCATATAAGCTTTCTAATTGTAAAATATCTACAAGTCTAGTGTGTGTTAATGTAATACTGCCAAAGTATCTGATGTAATAAGTTTTTTGAGAATTTCAATTAATCAATAATGTTAGATTTTTGTGTATCAAAGTGTTCATTATTGTCTTCTATTGTGGTTGAGTGTTGTTCATTCCACCTTGAATACTCTGTCATTTTGGAACTATAGCATGTTAAAAGCTTGTGTAATTAAATTGAGAGAACCTGGTTGAATTTAAGTTGGCATTAATAGAGAAATAAAAGTACATTTAATCCTATTAGTAGTGAGTTGATTTTGATGATGGTATCTCTATACTACTTTTGGCTGCTCTCCCATGCTCTCTTGGGCCTGGTTCATTCATCCTTTCATTGGGTCCTTTACCTAGATATAACTATCTACTCTATCCATTCATTCCAATGAGTCTAGGTGAAATAGGCTAGAGACAAAAGGACAAGAAAGGTCCACACACTATCAATAGTAGGGTGTTTAATTGATTTAAAGAGGAATGTGAGATAGGGACAACAAAAGAGTTGTTGTAGAAGAGAGTTAAGAAATTGATATTCAAGATGAGCATGCAAACCAATGAATAGAACATCAAGAGTATAGGCCTAAAGAAAAGATCATTAAATCCTTTCCAAAATTGGGTCACAAGTCATATATTAACATCCCTACATTTTTTGGGAGTTTGAATCATGAGAAGATGATTCAAAGAAAATTACATTTAGAAGAGTGTTTAATATAAGGAGGCCATTTTAGAAGATGGCAAATTTTAACGAATACAGATTGATATTGGATCTCATTGGTCTCAACAAGGGTGCCCAATTGACTTTGTGGATGGTGAAGACAAAAACATATAACAGAATAAAGGGTAGGATGGATGAAGCTAATAAAGAAGCACAATGTTGCACAATATTGGATTCAATAATAGGAAATAGTGGACTGTGTCAAAATCAGCATCTTCATCAAGCAAGTAGCAAGAAGAGCTGGATGGAAGCAATATCAAGCATATTCAGTTCTATCACTTGTCTTGAGATTTGTGTGAATATGGAGGATGCATTTGGAGCATATAGGAAGACAAATCCATATTGTAAATTTGGCATGTTGAAAATTGGAAGGACATACATCCATATTGTGGAATGGGGTACAATTTGAAACAATTAAAATGAGCAAAGATAAAGACTTGGAATATGATGATTTAAGTGTTTAGGGAAACTTAAAGTTAAAATATAGGAATGTGAAAGATTATAGTCCTTAATTCTATAATTGAACATGTCACATAGAAATTGATGAAGTTTGGAAATAGTTTCTGCCTTCCCATTCAAGGTGAATTTGGTATAGGGGAGTTGAATACTAAATGGGATGTAGGGGTATAACATTTAAGGCAAAAGGGAACTTCCTAAATAGGAGAAAATTGTAAGAGAAAGAAGATGTAGAGGTATAGGGAAATTGTTGTCAAACTCAAATATGGAGTAAAATCAAACTCTCTTCATATTTGAGTGTGATTAGTTGATTATAATCATTCTTAAGGGAGAAGTTCACTTAAGAGAAAGAAGAGTGATGGTTTTTTAGATGTGATAAGAGATAAATATGGAGTCCATATAAAAGGTAGTGGCTTTGGGACTTGCTGTTAGAGAGTCAAGCTTTTGAAATCTCATCTTTAGGATAGTGAGAGTGAAGTTGAAAAATGAGTGAAAATTACAAAGAAATGGCCAGAGAGTTCACATGTCAAGTTCAATGTAGAGTGTTTGTTGTTAGAGTAGGGGGGCTTTGTACTTAGAGAAAGAAACTATCTCACTCATAAAGTCACAAGTCAATATATTATTGGATAAATATTTGCGTGACCAAGCGTTAATCCATGATTCTCATCAATCGTCTAATTTACTTCATAAATTGAATTCATTGATTCATAGTAATATAGAAATTTTTTCGATTGAAGATATTTATAAAACTCCTTTAATAAGCCCACAAATTGTCAATTTTGACAAAAACTCTTGCTATCCTTTTTTAAGTAAGTCAGATTCAGAACAAAAGACCTCTAACCAGTATTCTAAAAACCGGTAGAGATAATGTAAGGTTATCTAATCAAAATCATTGTGAAATTCATTCATCTCATACTTAGTAATAGACTATTAAGTATGATAATTTGTGAAATTACAATTGGTATTCATTTTATTTATGGCTTGTTCAATCAATTGGGGGGATTGAATTTTCACTTTTGTTATTTTCTAAAAAAATAAATCTTTTTATCATCTATTCCCTCTATGTTTTTTCACAACATTAACAATTGTTAGATATTCAATTCTAAATTGGTATCTATTTATTTAGATGATTTTTTCTCTTTGTTCCTAGATAAAAATTGAGGTAATTGCTTGACAAAAATACGTATCAATCATTGTTTTTTTTCATTGATTCCTTCCATGCTTACTATAATAGAGCGGAGGGGGGTTAGAGATAAGAGAAATGTGTGTGTCAAGGTAATTTTAATGTAATGGGTTTTTAAGACAATCGATGAAGAGTATAAAAAAATGTATTTAAAGTTATGTGGAATTTAGTAGATAAGTAGAAGTGGGTTTAATCCTACTGTAAGTGTGCTGAGTTTATATAACAATTCTAGAAGAGATGAAGAAAAAATGAGGCTTCATTGTATTGAAGAGGAGTGTGAAACAAGACTCAAATAGGGATATACTAATTGGAAGAAGAAAAGGTGGCCTCACAGTGTGAGTTGTTAATCTTGGAGAGATGGGAATCATGCAACCTAAATTGGATGCTATAGAGACAACACCAACAAAGGAATTGTTGTAGAGGAGAGTGAAAAAAATTGATGTTCAAGACAACTAGGTAGTCCTACAGCTAGAAGTGCTAAGGAGGAGTATGTGGATAGAGAAAATATGATTAAAGAAATTTTTAAATTGAGAGACAATTCAAAAATTGATATCAGTAAGTTTATAGATGAGATTGCAATTAGAATATTATTTTATATATGAGCAAATAGATGACCTAAAGAAAGAAAATTTGGCATGCACCAAACTAAAAGGACATGTCCATTTGGTGGATCAAGCGCAATTTGAAAAAGTTAGGATGAGGGATAGAAAGATAAAAACTTTGAAAACAAACTCAAAGTTATAGTGTAAATTTTGCATGTTAATTATACATTGAGTTTGTTTAGGAAGCAAAGGATTAGTTTGAAGGTATAATTTGACCATCAAAACATGTCAAATTTATTGGTGTATCTTTATATGATGATCCAACAAACATATTATTTCCACTATCCTAAGCATGACTTAGATTATGATCGGGCTTAAACATGTCATAATTATTGTCTTATGCCTTTTAATAGTTGGATAATGCACTATAGTTTACATGATGTATTTATCTTGAAGCCAATAGCTTTAAAGACTACGAGAATGGTATCTTATATGAAGTTGTTTAATAAGTCTCAGTATAAGGTTAGTGGATGAGTTTTAAACATGAGATCCCTATATTTGGTACCTATATCAAAATACATATTATGATGGGTTGGTATCCTAGTATGTGGATATATATGCAATTATAAGAAGCAATTAGTTACAAATGTCAAGTGCAAATAATATCTAGATAATAACTAAGCTATTACAAGGATAATGGGTTACACCATCAGATAAATAAAATTAAAGGTTAAGAATATTATTACTACTAATATTAAGGAATGTATATCCTTATATGAAGATATAATGAGCATAATATTTCCAATTATCTTGAGTATGAATCAAACATTGATTATGCTTAGCCCAAGTTTGTAATGATGGACATATGTCTTTCAATTTTCAAAAGGACATTATGTGGCTAGGGTGAACATTTCATATTTTGTTAGCTAAGTCTATTTTAAAAGTAATGGATTTCATGATATAATCAAGGATATTAAGAGATTAATAATATATATTGGATGTTGATTGAATGGATATGTTGTTGTCAACCATCTAGAGTCGAGTTACATATTGATTTTTCTTAGAGAAAGTTTATAGCTATTGTGTTTTATCTTTCAAAGTCTACATAATGTTTGTATGGCCTTAACAAGGTATGACACATTCTAGTGGAGATTGATGTCGTAAATTAATAAGATCATGATGCTTAATCATATTAGTCGAATATCATTTGGAGCCATATTGGGGCTTCACATAATTGTCGTATTGTGAAAAGATCTTGACTATTACTACTTTTACTGATAGTAAATCATGCATCCTAATTGAGATATTTATTCTACCATGTTAACCTCATATATGAATGTTTAAGAGGTTTCTTATTAGTATAATGTAGAGGTTCATGATATTGAGAACCAACACTTGTGATATATAAGATTACTATATCATGTCATTTATCACATTCTAATCCTAAATAAATAAAATTTTGTAGTATATACTATCATCAAAGTACCAAATGTTGAATGATATCCTTGATAGGTAATTATAAGAGATTCTAGGATGCTTTTGTCGGAACATGAATAATAAGGCGGTGAGGTCTAATTAGAGATCTTAATTTAAGTTGGGTAATGGGGAAAGATGTTGAATTCCCTGCTTGTCATTGAGGACTACTAACTGTGGGAATCACTTAAAGGAACCTTGTTGGATAAAGATACGATAATTAATGAAACCCATGATTATGGGAACCTGTGTGTAGGTCCTTTAGAGACACTGTGAGGAGAACTATGTTTGACTTTGATTCGTTTGGAAGCGGGTACGTAGGCAGTCCTTAGGTGAAGGATGCCTTTGTGGCCTCAAGTCCGTAGGGGCAGGGTCTAGGGGGGCAATAACTTAGATTTTTAGGTTGTTCCCAATTGGCTTGACCTTCTCTCTTTAATAGGTTTCAAGTGAGGCCAAAATGGGGGTATCAAATGGTTATGAAACATAATGTGTGTTTTGTTAGTTTTCAATGATCAGATATAATGCATAGATTTTAATTCAAAAATTCAGACTTAGAACACAGCAAATGCCTTGGGAAAACCCTCCAACCTGAGGGAGAAAAACCCAGCCAATATATCTCTTATATATTAAATGAATAAGGGCAGAAATCTACTCACAACTCCGGCACAACACAATGCCTATTAGATACAATGAACAACACGTCTCCTAGATGCAAAGATACAAATGATATATTTCTCCTTGAATCGACTTGCTGCTACAAAATATAATCTGCTGCTCTAGGAATGCAAATTAAGCTGAATGAACTTGATATCAAATGGCTGAATGCACGCTTGTATATCTACACGGTTTGCACTAGGGTTCACACCTCTTCACACATCGAGTTAGCCTCAATAATAAAGATGCATCTCTTCATAATAAGTCGGCCTTTAATTAATTTTGTCTCTTCATTAAATGTCGATTTTCCCAAGGTCGGCCCCATTAATAATTAATTATTAATAACATAAAGAATACAATGTAAATGAGGTGCCTCCTCATGTTAAGTGTCTTATAATAAATTTGAATATCCAAAGGCTATTATTCAAATTTATTTCTTCAATTCATGCTTGGAAGTATTTCTACAGACGTTGAACATCAACACTCCCTCTCAGCTAGGGAGGAATACTTCCAACTACATAAGTCATATCACCTCATCGTGATGACAAACATCATGGCTACACCCATGAGTGAAAAGAAGCATATCACCTCATCGTGATAGCATATCACCTCATCGTGATATCAACCATCATGGCAACACCCATGTATGGTATGTAAAAGTGTACATCACTCAACATGATGTTGTCACCTCATCGTGACGTTTCACCATGGCTCTCCCAAAGGGTGTAACACAAGTACAAGTGAATCATCACAGACTCCCTCATGTGATGTTGTCACAGAGTCACACACATGAAATCCACTATGGCTCTCTAGAGGGTGGAAACAAGGGCTTTCACCTCAAATCTCAAAGAGAAATGCATTATCAAGGGCTTGCACCTCAAATCTCTCTCAATAGAGAAATGCATTAAAATTGGATCACTAATACTGAGACTCCTTCTCAGCTAGGGCTTGATTCTCCACCATACCAAGCTTATGTCGAAGGTACAAAAACTTTATCCTGGAGAGAGGGTTGGTGAGAATGTCTGTCGTTTGCTCATCAGTGCTGATATACCTCAACTGAATTGCTTTCCTCAATACCATATCTCTGATATAATGGTATTTGATCTCAACATGTTTAGTTCTGTCATGAAACATAGGGTTGACAGAAAGCTTCACACAGCTCTGGTTATCACAATGAATGATAGTAGGCTCCATTGATTGTCCAAACAATCCTGCAAGGAGCTTTCGAAGCCACATTGCTTCTTGGGCTTCC
>CM021105.1:529954252-530084845 GCA_007115665.2 Sequoiadendron giganteum
TAATCTCAACTCAAACTATTATATAATTCATTTATTACAATGTTTCATATATAAAAATATATATCATTAATTTACAAGATTTATAAAAAAATATTTATTTAATTTATAATTCATTTATTACAATATTTCATATATAAAAAAATATGCATCATTAGTTTATAATATTTATAAAATAAAATATTCAAATATATATACTACTACATAATTAATTTATTTTATAGTATTTAAAATATTATAAAAATTGTACCTACTTATAATTCATGATCATAGAGTGTGGTCCCAAATGTTGATGCCAAAAACACATAATGTAATCCAAAAACAACTCCAACTATAAATGACATGGATTGTGGAAACTTGATATCATTAATTTTGTTAGTGTCAAATGACTAAAAAAATTTTCATGTCATGGATACTCTTTTTAAAGTAACATCCCTAACCTTTTGTAGTTTATAAATCTATAGCTTACCATTTATATTGAAATGATATAAACTATTACACTATGACCTATGCTTCTATAGTTGGTATGTTGCACCATGACCAATGCTTCTAGAGTTGGGCATATTTTAAGCCGAAAAGGGTAAAACCAACCAAAAATTCTAGTCTCCAACCCATGTTTGAGAATGCATTCTAGTAATTTTCTTTATTTCACTAGACATACTTTGAGGATACGTAATTATCGAATGGCAAGTCTCTCTAATCACTAAATTGTAATACCTTCTAGGGATGGCAGACCACCAATTCATTTTTCCATATTTAAGAGTTCGAGGATGGATATGAATTCTAATTTTGGATGGTTTCTCAGAGTTTGCAAATTGTGTGTTTGCCACTACAACAATGTGAGACCAATAAGAGGATGAATTTAGAAGTAAAACATCACACAACTTATACTTGACCAAAAACTAAAAAAAATCAACTACTCAAATTCATAGGTCTTATATTTTGTCATTTTACTGCCCTCTGTTTTATTAAGTTATAATAGGGGAAGCCTATAATAATAGTTGTTTGTAAGTTGGGTCAAACTCATTCTTTGGGTTCTAACTCTTGATCCATCTGTTGAGTAAGCTACTCTCCCCCTCTTCCTATAAAGCAAGTTCAAAATAAATAAAGATAAAAAAATATTTTATAATTTAAATAAGTGGTGTTTTTAAGACCGTGTATTTTTGTCATATATCAAATTATGTTATATTTTATTAAGCCTTTTCTTGATCATGATCCTAACAACTTATAGGCACTCAGGAGTGAAAGATGAGTTGTGATTTTTTGTACATGTTCATTAAGCAACATATTTCTAAATAACAAAGAAATCTTTTGATTGGTGTATTCTCTAAGTTTCCACAACTATAGTTTGTCCTCCATCTTGAACTCGTGCATTTTTTGCCATCTAAATTATAATTTTGTGGGAAGTATTTTCAAAATAAATAAAGATAATAAAATATTTTATAATTTAAATAAGTGATGTTTTAAATGGTAGTCAACGAGAGTAATGGCATGAGTATGGATGCCACGATAGGAGAAGAGGACAAGGATATGAGCTTTCAATGGATGTATGGGCATGTATGTAAAAGAGAGAGAGAGGTTGCACAATTAATGAGGAATGGCACCCCTGCCTTTTTCCTCCAATGTCACGTGATGGTATGGGTATGAGAAGACTACAAAATGCGGGAAAAGATATGATGCACAAAGGAAGGACAACTCACGACAAATAAATATGAGAACCAGTAATGGTTTTGGCCATGAAGATAGAAACAATAATGTTGGTTTACAAATGAATAGGGAGAAAATGGAGATGAAGTTTTCAAATCTTAAAAAGAATCATGGATACAAGGTGCCAAGTTGCCAAAAGAAACTAGCTGATATGGGGCAACAAACAAAGGTTAAAAGTGAGATTGTAAATAATCGAAAGAGGAAAGTTATGAAGGAGTTCAAGAGGACACCAGAAGTTTGGCCATGGAAATTGATTGTTTTAGGACAAAAAGAAAAGTGTGAAGAAGGAAATTTTGATAGTAACAAGCAGATTCAAAGGATGAAATATATGTGGAAGAGCAAGGATAAAACAAATGTTAGGGAAAGTTTGCAAGAAAGGAAGTATAAATAAGATGATTGTACGTAGAAATCAGGTCAAGGTTCATGGACAACAGGTAAAACAATTAACAAACATCAGCACACCAATTTGAGAAGTAAAGTGTGGGTAATTATCCATAGGGTAGCAATAGAAAAATGTGGGGTTGAAAGACATAGTGAGGAGCAACTAGTGCAAGAGAATAGAAGATGTGAAGAAGAGGTCAAGCCTAGTGAGCAAAGGACCAAGATGAAATGAACAAAGTATAGAAAGGGAAAAGGTGAGGCAATTGAAGAGGATGAAACCATTACAAGAGAATATTGGTTGGAGTTTACAGTAAATACAAGCACAAAGGAAGGTAAGTGAATTAATTCAGATGTCTATAAGAAAGATGCTTTTGAAACTTTGCATGAGATTGAGAATTTGAAAGAATAAGATGAGAGGGATGTTGAACTCAATAGTGAATATGAAATGGATGAATCTGAGGTGGAGTTTTGGAAGTTTGTAGATGGAAAAAGTATGAGAAGAGGTAGACACGAGAAGAAAATAGAAAACAAAAAAAGGAAAAACAAGAAAATCAGAATGCATAAGGAATGGGATGAGAAGAATAGAAAAAAAGAGTAGAAAATAAAAACATGGCATGATAATAGAGTCCAAGGAGGTGTAGCATACAATGAAGAGATAGATGTTGGAGCAACAATAGCTAAGAGTGAGGAAGGTAAAGAAATACTAGATGAAGAAGTTGAAGAAATGAAATGTGAAGAGAGTACAACAAATTGTGGCAGTGGAAAAGATCTATCTATGGGATCAATATTTGGCAATAGAAAAAGAATGGGTGGAGAAGATTGTGGATGAAGAAATGAAGATATATGGGAAAACAAAGACTCCTATGATAAAGCTTTAAGCAGTTGATGCAAGAAAAGGTAAATTTTTTAACATTCCATGTAGAAATTGTTTTGAATTCAGTTGTTATGATGTATGATGGGAAATTTTGGAAAGAGTGTGGAGTAATGTAGAAAGTTCTAAATAAAGATGTGGAGTGCTATGATGAGAAAATGATACAAGAAGAGTATGAGATAGTATGTTTAGATTTGTATAAGGATATGAATGATGTTGTTATTGTGGAAAAGGTGGAAGAGATTGAATACTTGGAAAATTTTAATTTCTAGATAGTCATTTGTCTTATTGATGGGATAAGAAATCATTATAGAAGGATGGAAATTGAAGGTTGTATATTAACGAGTGTGAAAAAAGATAGCAAGCAACAATGTTGGAGGAATAGGATGATCGTTCCAGAATGATGTTGGAAGAAGAGAAAGAAAAGAAGAGTGAGTGAGAATGATTGGTCGATGATAGAGGCAAACAATTTTCAAAACCTCATACGCAAGAGCACATGCATTCTTTTATCTCCTTGGGAGTTTTGATGTAGGAGCATCGACTTGATTTTCCAAGTTTTTGTTAGCAGTTGATTTTTGGTTTGAAGTGTTGGGTTGAATGATAGGATGTGGGAAGATGGAATTTCCTGTCACCGAGTGGTATAGCAGAGGCCGATGAATTGAAGATCAAACATGGTCAAGTCGAAGAACCGAAGGAAGGAGTGAACACATGAAATAGGAACAAACATGTAAGTGAGAAGGAGAGCAACAAAGAAGAGCAGAGAAGACTATTCGAAGAGGAATGAGGAAGATCAAGGAGAATGAAGAGGAGTGACAAAGCATGTTAAACTATGATTGGTTTGAAGTAGGTTGAAAGAGGTTATTTTATAAACATTTTGTTCCTGCATAAATAAAGCAATCAATTATGTTTTTTCTCTTATTCATTTTTTTAGTTCTTCATGGATTTATTAATGAACAATGTAAAGTCTCATAATTATCAAATATCTTGAAATTTCTGTTGCTTGAGGCAGAAGTGTTGTGTATGGGGTTTTTGTCACTGTCTTGATAGTAAGTAGATTGAGGATAGATAATGAATGCTAAATCAAGTTTAGTGTGTTTAAAATTTGATTTATTTATGTGTGAGTTCCTTCCCAACTTGCATCACTAATCAAGGAGAAACATGGTGGAGGATTAGCTGGACACTTTGGTCGAGATAAGACCATTGCTATTGTTTGTGAGTGTTACTACTGACCATAATTGTAGCAGGATGTGAAGAAGTTTGTGCAGAGTTGAAGATTATGTCAGATGGCGAAAGGAATAAGGCAGAACATTGGATTGTATCATCCATTACCTATACCTGAGAGGCCATGGGAGGACACTAGTATGATTTTTTTCTTGGATTTCCAAGGACACAAAGAGGGTTTGATTCCATATTTGTGGTGGTGGACATATTTTTGAAGATGACACACTTCATCACGTGGCATAAGACCAGTGATGTGTATGTTGCAGAATTATTTTTCAAAGAGGTGGTGAGACTACATGGTCTACTGAAGAGTATAGTTTCAAATAAAGATACCAAATTTGTTGGTTCTTTTTGGAGGATATTATGGAAGAAGTTGAAGACATATTAGAAGTTCAATTCTACACACCATCCATAGATAGATGGACAAACAAAGGTGGTCAATAGGAGTTTGGGTAGCCTGATGAGATTCTTAGTAGGAGACAAACCCAAGGGATGGGATTTGATTTTACCACTGGAAAAATTTCCTTATAACAATTCTATCAACAGGAGCATTGGTAAATCACCATTCCATATTGTGTATGAGGGTAGTCCAAGAACTGCTTCTGAATTGAGAAATATGGATAAGGTGGAGAAGAGTAGTGCCTAGGTTGAAGATTTTTTTGAGAACCCAACGAATTTACATGAAGAGGTGAAGAAACATATGAATAAGATGAACTCACAATATAAGGCTAAGGAATATCAAAAAAATGAGGTATAAGGAGTTCCATGTAGGAGATGAACTCACGGTTCATTTGTGAAAGGAAAGGTTTCTAGTTGGTACATACAACAAGTTAAAGATGAAGAAGTTTGGACCATGCAAGATCCTGAAGAAGCATGATTCAAGAAATTCATATGAGGTAGAGTTGCCTGATGAAATTCATATTTCACCTCTGTTTAACACTTCAGATTTAACATAATATCATGAAGGAGGAATTGATTAAGAAATAGTAGAAGCATAAAGGAATATTCCAACACCTACTTCAAAAAAGGAGGAGATAGAAGAAATTTTGGATAGTCGTGTGGGTAGAAGCACGAGAAACATGCAATATGTAAAGTACTTGGTGAAATGGAGAGGAAGGAATGTTAAAGATTCATCATGGTTGTTTGAGGTTGAGGCTAACCGTCTTGGTTTCCCTCTAATTCCTATGAAGTTATAGGGTCACTTTTTAAATTACCTAGGGTGTCTAATGGAGGGCATCTAGTGGTGTAGGGGCAACCTTGCATCACCCAAAAAAATATTTTTTTCTTATTTTCTTTGGTTTTTTTGAGTCCCATGATGGCACTTAAGGGGTGTAAGTTAGTTAGAAGTCAGAAAAGGTGAAAAATAGTCACTTATTATTTTTAGTAATTCGGCCTAAATGAGCTCACATGGACTTGAAAATTTACCCCAAGGAGTGGAACTAAAAAATATTTATGGTGGCAAAAGAACAAAAGAATAATCTCAATACCCTATACCATTTGGAAGATATTAAAGTTTGCGTACCAAGAAATTTCTCCAATGTTGCTTCAAATTAAAATTTGAAAACCTTAAAATCCTTGGAAAATCTTGAAAAATGGATGAAATAATCTTCATATATTTCAACGTTGTATATCTCTTTGAGAGCTTTCCAATGATATATTATAATAGCAAATAAAACACCTGAGTCAAAAGTTATGGCTTTAAGAAGCTGCCCCACTAAAAAGTGAATTTCATTAAAATATCTTTTTGGGTGAAAAATCAAACGACTGGACTTTTGGCACCAAAACAAAAGGGAAAGTTACACTTTCTAGAACATTTTAGGGTAGTTATTGGGGTAAAATAAAAAGGGTTGAGTGGAGGTTTTAGGTGGAGGTTTTAGGTGGCTCCATTAGTGCAGATTGTAGCTCTGAATAATAGAAATTCTTTGAGAGTTGATTTAGTCGTAACGAATCAAGCCCATGAGGCTATAGCATTGTAATTTTTGAATCTGTAATTTCATTTTCTAAAAATAATTGAAAGTGAGTTATTTTCAATTTTGAATCTTTTATGATGGTATCTATTTTTGTGTTTTGTGTGGGCTGGGTTTCAGGCGGTGTAGCCCTCATCACAAAAACTAATGGTTAGCAATGATAGAGTCGCTAAGAAAATACTATCAATGGATAAATAATAACCTCAATTGTCAAAACATAATACTAACCTAACCAAGAATGATATCTTGACTTTATAAAAATCAAATCATGATGATAATCAAGACTATAGAAATGTTAAGTGTAGCAATAAATGCTAATAATAGTCTCCTTATGCCAAATGATAACCAAGTAGTACCAACGGAATCTATAACAAGTAATGAATCACTATGCCACAAAATAGCCATTCACATACCAATACCTTCCAAATGATAACAATAACCTAATTTGCTAACAAAATAGTTAAATATGAATGTCCTGGAATTCAAATATATTTAATTTTCAATCAATCTATCTTTCCAAGGATGAATGTAAAAGATATAATCATTAGAACACACTTCAATTTATAAACATAAATAAATACTTTTATTTATATATGTTATTTGAATGTTTACATGAGTTGTATTTTTTATCACTCATAATCACTAATCCACCCCACCATAGGGGTTTGATCTAGGAGAACCCATTAACAAATTGAGTAAAAGAACTCCTTTATGGTGTTCCTAAACACCACCTTGACAAACTCAAATATCAAGAAAGAAAAGACAAATAGGTTTTTTTATAACTCTGTATTTTGGTAGAATATTCCCACACCAACAAATTAGATCTGTAATGCCCCGCCACGCAACCCTAGAGGAAGTTTCAATTCACTAAACAAGCGTACAAATTTTTTTTAAAAAGAAGTGAAAGAAGTGAATTAAACCCACATGTTCAACTAAATTGACAACCTCCCCTAGGGTTACATAACTGAGATTACAAAAACCCCATTAACCAATCAATATTAAAAAAAATACATTGAAAATAAGTACACAAGTAATAACATTTTACATCAAAGAAAAGTACTAGATAAAGATAAAGCATTCATTTATATAAATCAGTTACAAAGGTCTATTACAATCCTCATTCCAGAATGAGTATAAATACATAAGTCTGAATATTACAAGATCCACCTCATACACAAGAGGGGTAAAATTAACATTATTACAAATGAGATACAAAGTACAAGAATCCTAAAGAAGCAAAGAGAGATGTCCATCAAGAATCTCACCAACAAGTACTGAAGATCAAGGGGACCCAACGGTTATGGTGCATGTTCCACCCAACCATGTGGTACCCGAAGGACCAACCCCCATGCTAGGAGATAGTAACCAAGTAACATGGCCGAGAAACCTACCACCTCAACCAAAGGCAGACTCATACTGATAAAAACTGACTCAACCACACATAAGCACAATAACATTAAAACTCTAATCATGGTTAGATTGCTTCCAGACATAATATGATCAAATGAGCTAAAAGAACATACGCACAACATAACACACGGTGTTATCCAAGACAGAGTGTCATCACAAGGTTTGTCATGAGATATCCTCTGGGCATTCTTCATAGACTCCGGAAATCCTGGTGGCCTCAACCGAATCCCGGCACTCATACAAACTCAAGCGGAATCATCTATCTCTCTTAAAGACGAGATAGTGATCTTGCCATTCCAGGCCTTCTCACTCACCCCAAGTCTAAACAAACCCTTGTGCCTGTGAGTGAGGTTAACTTATCTTGGTTAATGTGAACTACATCCTAATATGCTAAGTATATTTACTTTAGTTTTCAGTTGTTAAAATCACTTCTGAAGGTTTCCCGGTTTACCTCTTTGGGCTCCGGCCCCTAACAAAAGCCACTCTTCTAATTGGATAACACACTACGGAACTAACTCCAAGGGTTACTCAAGTGCTACAAAATTGCAACAATAAAACTCTCTCCAATCCTAGGAGGCAACACAAAGACTTCTACTCCAATACTAGGAGGACAAGACGAATGTAACACAACCCAAGGGAAATCAAGCAATATTATAATAAGGGAATGACCCACGTGTAACTGGAAGACTTTACAACCCAACTACACAATAATCAATCACAAAATAAAAACATTACGAATACAATCAATGAAACTCGTGCATTGGCAATATAATTTCTATATTTGGTTATTCTAAAACCATGTTCCTATCTAATGCATTTTCGCAACAATTAGAATACTGTCATTCAACGTTTACAATTGAAACAATAGATTCCCATGACATAACTATTTTCGCAACATATGCTAATCATGGTTAATACTAGACCTAACCAAAATTGATTATCCATGTCATTACATAATCTTATTTTAACAAAATATTAAAACCATACTGGTCAAGAAAATCTTCTCATATTTAAATTTACTAGGCACTTATAAAAATCAAAACGTATTTCGTAATCCAAACGAAATTAAATATACAACGAAATCTTTAAATAAAATTAAATCTACTATATATATAATATTAATTAAATTCTATATATATATATATTAAAATATTATATATATATATTCATATATAATAATAAAAAAATACATACAATATATATATATATATATACAAATTAAAAATTATATATATATAAAGTAAATTAAATTAAAATAAAAATAACCTTAAAAAAAAAATGAAATAAAAATAAAACAAAATTAATAAACAAAAAAAAAACTAAAATCGGCAGCACGAAATCATGGCGGGACCAGACGGTACCTCGTCCGATGGATGGTACCGCCAGCACCGCAGTCTTATCAATGCAGAGGCCGACTGTACACTGTGTACAGTCAGTCGGTAGGCGACGTAGGGGGACGCAGTCCCCAGTGGACAGTGTGCCAACGGTACCTCGTCCGACGGATGGTACCGCCAGCACCGCAGTCTTATCAATGCAGAGGCCGACTGTACACTGTGTACAGTCAGTCGGTAGGCGACGTAGGGGGACGCAGTCCCCAGTGGACAGTGTGCCCCCGTACGGGTGGCGCACTGTGCAGTGGGTACTGTGTACCCACTGTACCAAATAAACACCGGTGGGGGCCGAGCCCCCCCACCAAAATATACAACATTTTTTTTTAATCAAAAAAAATTTTGAATAGCAAAAGGTTTCAGACGGAATAAAAGAATTTCGGACGAAATTAATTTCGTACACAGGTACGACATGCCAAGCCGTACGCGGCCAAAATAAAAATGGCATAATAAAATTTAAACAACAAAATTTTATATGTATAATAATATGGATTGTATATATCATTTCCAGAAAATGGTATATGCAATGTGTATTATTATACATGTAATTTTTTTTTTCAGAATTTTCAAAACTAAGGTAATTGAGGAAAAAATGTATAAACAGCCAGAAAATGATTTTCTTTTGCAACCATAGCAAACTTTCCAACAAAGATTAAATTCATAAAACAATAAAACCATTCCCTTTCCTTTGTGTTTTCAAAATTTCAATGACACAAGAATAGTGATTCAAAGATCTGGTTTTCTCTTCCACCATTTTTCTAATAGGGTTTGCATTTCCAAAATAAATGAATCTGAATATCAAATAATGGAGTTTAACCTAGGGTTTCAAGAAACTTCCCCATTTGCAAATTTCTTCAAATTTAAACAAACAAGGATAAACTAGAAATATTAAAACAAGAAATAGAAAAGAAAACCTGGTTATTTGCAGCCACCAAGATTATTGATGCAGACTTTCCTTTGAGCTTTTCACAATTCTTTTTCCACAATGCCAAGAAATTTCCAGCAAGCTTCAATCTACTAATTCCACCTTCTTTATAGAATTTCTCTCCCTTTTCAATTTAATTCTTCATCCAGAAATAATTTCTTAAACTTCCATCAAAGATTTCTCCAACAATTTTCCTGCCTGTCCAAAAAATGAAGCAAGAAGAATCCCCAAATTTTCTGCCCTAAACTTATAAAATAACAATTCCAAAATAACCTAATGTAACCCTAATTCACTTTCAAATGCAAAAGTTGAATTTACAAGTTAATTTCATTTCCCTCTTTTCCAAAAGCCCTAACTTTTGACTTTTAATTAAAATTCTAATTTCTCAATATTCCCTTTTTGATTTAATTTAAACTTTACAATCAAATACTATTACATAATTATTATAAATTATCTAATAACTAAATTCAAACACAAGAGATTTAAATTTAATTAAATAAACAATTTAACTTTAATTAACTTACTCACAATTATTTATTAATTAAATTTAATCCTTTGAGATTTAACTCTAATTAAATAAATAATTTAGCTAAACTAACCCACTTTCAATTATTTACTAATTTAATCCAACTCCATGAGCTCTAAATTTAATAAATTAAATAATTCAACTTTAGTAAGCCTACTTACAATTATTTAATAATTAAATTTAATCCCTTGAAATTTAAATTTAATTAAATAAATAATTTAAGTTTAATTTCCAAAATATATTTAAATATAACCAAAGAGCATAACATTAAATACTATAAAAATCACCATTTCTTCCAGCCAATGCAATATTCAAAAGACCAAATAAAAGGGTTAACACATTTCGAAACATTACAAAAAGCATTCAATAAGATCTAGCAAGACTCAAAAATCAGAGCTGACGACACACTAAGACTAGGGTGTGGACCTGACACATGTTACCAATTTACTATCTCCCATTCAACTTAACCGTTGGATCGACACGCTCAGACCTGTGGAACCAGGTGGAGTCGATGTCATGTACCTGCAACCTGTAATCAAATAATAAACATAATATATGCAGTATATAATTCACACCGTGAAGAAGAAATCTCGGAATCGCAGGGCGCTCGCAAGCGAGTGATGCAAATCCGTCTCCTTCACCAATACACTCATCCAAGACTGACACTAACGTCATAACAATAGTTTCATAACTAACCACATGATAATTCTACTGTCAACATTCATTCATCGAAGCATGTAAAATTAAATCAGATAATCACATCACATAGTAATAGTTTGTCGCTCAAGAGTAGCGATCAAAATCTCATAATAAATATGTCCAGTATCTCAGTAGCTGTAATCCAAACAAAGCATAAACAACATGAAAATAGAAGCAAAACGGAGGGGTATTACAAGATCCATAATTAAAATTAAATTCACGATAGTTCAAATCCAACCTATGATTCTTAGATATGAATACAATTTTCTTTAGCAATACATATTCTAAGACACTCATCAAAATGATAGATATTAATTTTTGGAACATTGGCACATTGATTATGTGTAGCTTGAACATTATTCATCCATTATCAATAACAAATATGCATACACCTAATCTTCTTAATTGATTATTATGAATCTGTTGCAATCTCTATTCTAGTTCTAATAAATCTAGGATGATGTATGCTTAAGTTATTGAATTCATTTAATTATCCTATACTAGTTATATAAAGTAATTGTTTTTACTATAAAAATACAATATTTAATCTAAAAAATATGTATACATTTATAATAGTGAAAAATAGATTTGACTCGTACTATTTATGTGTATTTTGGAATCACTTTGGTTTAATTAAGTTTTATATGTAATACAAATCATAAGGAATGGGATTGTAACACTTATTACTGAGGATTGGTCTTGACCTTCAATTTATCTGTTTATTGCCCTTAATTGAATTTGTAATCATATAAGTAAACTCTTAACCTTTAAAATTAAAATCAAATACAAAGAAATCTATACATCTTTTTATGCCCTTTTGTTCAAACCCCGGACATGAATTTCTTTTGTTTCATCCCGATGTTGTATTGGAGGGACAAACCCAATAAATTTTATAAGGTTAAGCTACCATCACCTAGATCTAAACTCGACATGCAAAATCCTCTTTCTTAAAGAATTATAATTTATTATCTTCACCTTGTATAAGCTCGACCTTGTATATGACATTTTATTAAGATTAAACTATATAGTTTTTTAGTTAATGAGAGTAATGACATGAGTATGGATGCCACGGTAGGAGAAAAGGACAAAGGATATGAGCTTTCAATGAAGGTATGGGCATGTATGTAAAAGAGAGAGAGAGGTTGCACAATTAAAGAGGAAGGGCACCCCTGCCATTTTCCTCCAATGTCACGTGATGGTATGGGTACGAGCACACTACAAGATGTGGGAAAAGATATGGCGCGCAGAGGAAGGACGACTCACGACCCAACCTAAAAGCATGTTTTCAGGACTGTAGCAACAGAGGTTTTGTTGTCAAAAAAAAAAAGTGAGAGAAAGGCAGAGAGAAAATAAATTTGCAGGAAAGGAGAAGAAAATTGCATGGAAGATGATTGAATTAAGTCCACAAACATTGCCATTGTTTCTCCCCGCCTCAGTGAAAATGAGAGCCTTGGAACAAGAATATTGACTAGAGTACTGCCAATAAAGAGCAGGCTTTGCGGTGGACAAGAATTGCATGGGAGCAGAGAGGGGGTACGAAAGTAGAGAAAAACCCACCAAAATCACAAAGGTTTACACAGAATTTGAGTTGTTGAAAAGGCTATAGAAACTTTTGAACAAATGCAGTCTGTGGGTGTAAATCTAGAACCCGCAGCCCTTGATCATGCATTTGATGCTTGTTCTGCCATGAGAGCTCATGAACAGGTTTTGGATGTTTATCAACGCATGAGAAGAGATGAGGTAGCAGTAGCATTTATACAAATAATTGTGCCATGGAAAGGTTATGGCAAGGTTGGTGATGGAGATGGCTATGAAAAGAGGCCAGGGCAGAGCTAGCTGAGTAGATTTCTTTGCATCAAAGCATTTTCAATATCATCTCTATAGTTGAGTAACATCCTTCACCTTTGCTTCCCTTATTGTTTAATTGATTTGGGTTTGATTCTATTAAATACTAGATATTTTCTCCCATTTCATGTGTATGTTTTACATATTTAGTTTGATTCTATTAAATACTAGATATTTTCTCCCATCTCATGTGTATGTTCTACATATCTTTATGACATTCTGCAATAGCTTAGGTTCTTTGTCTAAGCATAGGTATTGTTGGTATAAAGGATCTCTGTGAATTTTGTGTTAAGCTAAAATATGTAATTGAATTACTTAATTCAAGTTGTGTGATTTGAAGTCATCTTATTCAAGAAGGCATATATATATATATATATATATATATATATATTTTCATTGCATGATTATTCACTTGTTAATAAGAATGCTAGTATAATGCAATAAAACATATGGATTATCATGCTTAAGAATTTATAAATCTCTTAGTGTATAATTCATAGTATAATAATTAGTTTGAAATAGGATGACCTTGTCTTAGGGGAAGTATGTTAACCTCTAATTCTGGAGGTCTAATTTTGGAGGACTTGTATGGTCTTTGTGACTATTAACATTAGCAAATTTATTTCCAACAAACACATTATTTCCACTATCATGAGCATGACTTAGATTTTGATTAGTCTTAAATATGCCATACTTATTGTTGTATGACTTTTAATAGTTGGATAATGTACTATAGTTTACATGATGTATTTATCTTGAAGCCAATAGCTTTCAAGACTATGAGAAAGGTATCTTATATGAAGTTGTTTAATAAGTCTTAGTATAAGGTTAGTGGATGAGTTTTAAACATGAGTTCCCTTATTTGGTACCTATATCAAAAGACATTATGATAGGGTTGGTATCCTAGTATGTGGATATATGCAATTATAAGGATGCATTTTAAACATGAGTTCCCTATATTTGGTACATATATCAAAAGACATTATGATAGGGTTGGTATCCTAGTATGTGGATATATTGCAGTTATAAGAAGCAATCGATTACAAATGTCAAGTGCAAATATTATCTAGTTAATAATTAAGCTATTACAAGGATAATGGTCTACACCATGGGATAAATAAAATTAAAAAGGTTAAGAATATTATTACTACTAATATTAAGGAATGTATATCCATATATGAAGATATAATGAGCATAATATTTCCAATTACCTTGAGTATGAATTATACATTGATTATGCTTAACCCAAGTTTGTAATGGACATGTGTCTTTCAATGTTCAAAAGGAAATTATGTGGCTAGGGTGAACATTTCATATTTCGTTAGCTAAGACTATTTTAAAAGTAATGGATTTCACGAGATAATATATATATTGGATGCTGATCCAATAGATATGTTGTTGTCAACCATTTAGAGTCGAGTTACATATCGAATTTGATTAGAGAAAGTGTATAGCTATTATGTTTTATCTTTCAAAGTTTACATAATGTTTGTATGGCCTTATCAAGGTATGACACATTCTAGTGGAAATTGATGTCATAAATTAATAAGATCATGATGCTTGATCATATTAGTCGAATATCGTTTGGAGCCATATTGGGGCTTCACATAATTTCGCATTGTGAAAAGATCTTGAGTATTATTGCTTTTACTGATAGTAAATTATGAATCCTAATTGAGATATTTATTCTACCGTGTTATCCTCATATATGAATGTTTAAGCGGTTTCTTATTAGTATAATAAAGAGGTTCAAAATATCAAGAATCAAATCTTGTGATATATAAGATTACCAAATCACATTGTTGGTTATCACATTCTAATCGTAACTAAATAAAACCATGTAGAATAAACTATCATCAAAGTACCAAATGTTGAATGATATCCTTAATAGGTAATTATAAGAGATTCTAGGATGCTTTTGTCGGAACATGAATAATAAAGGCGGTGAGGTCTAATTAGAGATCTTGATGTCCTTAGATGGAAGTCTTTTAGTTTAAGTTGGCTAATGGGGAAAGGTGTCGATTCCCCACTTGTCATTAAGGACTACTAGTTGTGGGAATCACTTAAAGGAACCTTGTTGGATTAAGATATGATAATTAATGAAAACCTTGATTATGGGAACCTGTGTGTAGGTCCTTGAGAGACCTTGTGAGGAGAACTATGTGTGACTTTGATTCATTTGGAATCGGGTACATAGGCAGTCCTTAGGTGAAGGATGCCTCTGTGACCTCAAGTCTGTAGGGGGAGGGTCTAGGGGGAATAACTCTTAGAATTTTGGGTTGTTCCCAATTGGCTTGACCTTCTCTCTTTAGTAGGATTCAAATGAGGCCAAAATGGGGGTATCAAATGGTTATGAAACAGTTAAGAAAATATGATAACTTGTCTTCAATACATAATGTGTGTTTGAATAGTAAGCTGAAGGAAAGGAATGAATTTGACTACTTGGCAGTGGTTACATGTTGAGTTGAGCTCACCTTGTGTTGGTATTAAGTGATTCTCTTTATGTGTTGTGAATATTAACCTCAAACTTAAATGACTATGTATAGGCTCGTAAATTAGTTGATTGTGATCTACTTATTCCCAATTAGGAATCCCTCTTCCAATTATAGTGCTAAGCTTGATCCAAGTGCTAACTTTTATGGCAACGGATGGCGCAGGACCCTACGAGGGTATTCCTTTGACATGTAGGCTATTCCTATCAATCCTAAGTGATCAGTGATGGAAAATCCTATGACCTGCTTAGAGATAAGCTTATCAATGCTCAAGATTGACAGAAGTCAAGGAGCATAATATGTCAGCATACTATTAGCCGTACCACTTGGATTATGGGATCGATTCTACCAACAGCATGTGAGCCATTGTCATACAACTGATGCATACCCGTGTTACTCTAGAGGCATAGACAAATTCCATTATGAGCATGTGGGCCTTGGGGCCAACAACATGCTAGCGATGGATGTCCAATGTATGCTAGATGGTTAAATGGTTCTCCACTAGTAGCATGTAGGCGATGGACCACCTTGTTTGCTTAGTCATTTGATGGACTACAGGGAAGTGAATTTCTAATGAAAAATAGGTAGGTAACAGTTGGACCAACCTAATAGTATAGTTTTGACATATCTTGATGTGGAAATCAAATATTGACCCTATTGATTCAAGGGTGGACCCTGGTGTAGTATGAGATGCTCTAAATCCTCTTCCTAGTTGTCCAATGGTGCAGAAGATTGGAGAAAAGGATGGGACCAAAGGTGTAGTGTGCAATGCACCAAAATTTCTTTTCTATTTGGGATGCACTAAGGGCAAGTATGTGATAGCCAATGTGAATGTGTTTACCAATCACTATGGTGTATGTGACATGCATGAGCCAGTCACTACTATACTTATGATTTACATATGAGCCCATCACTAATATACTTGTGATGTACGTATGAGCTAGTCACCGTTGTGTTGTGATTCACATATGATCCCATCACTAATGTATTTTTGATGTGCATATGAATGAGTCACCTCGTGTATAAGTGACGTATGTTAGGGCTAGTCACTGTGTATATGTGACGTATGCTGGAGCCAATCATTGTGTATATATGACATATGATGGAGTTAGTCATTGTGTATAAGTGATGTATGTTTAAGTATTGGGTATTTATGATGGGTGTCATTCTGGGGTTAGAGACATAAAAGAAAAAACATACAAAATCCCTTTCAAAAATGATAAAAAGGTATGGACTTTTTTCTTTTTTTTGACTCAAGAATATCCCTGTAACCCAACCCAAAACCTAACCCGCCTTACCTTGGTCTTACATTTTTCCAAGTTGGGGTTGAGAATGGGTGTCATGCTGGGGTGAGAGACATGAAAGAAGAGACACACAAACCCCTTTCAAAGACGATAAAAATGTATGGACTTTTCTTTCTTCTTTTTTTTGTTGACTTAGGGGTATACTTGCAACCCAGCCCAATGCCTAACTCGCCTTACCTTGATCTTACATTTTTCCAAGTTGGGGTTGGGAATGGGTGTCACACTGGGGTGAGAGACACAAAAAAAAATAGACACACAAACCCATTTCAAAAATGATAAAAAGGTATGAACTTCTCTTCTTTTTGTTGACTTAAGGGTATCCGTGTGACCCAACCTAACGCCTAACCCACCTTACCCTGGTCTTACATTTTATCAAGTTGGGGTTGGGAATGTGTGTCATGCTGGGGTGAGAGACACACAAACCCTTTTCAAAGATTATAAAAATGTATGGACTTCTCTTTTCTTGTTTTTTGACTCAAAGGTATCTTTGCGACCCAGCCCAATGCCTAACCTGCCTTATCTTGGTCTCACATTTTTCCAATTTGGGGTTGGGAACGGGTGCCACACTAGGTTGAGAGACACACAAAAGAAAAAAGAAACAAAGCGAGAAAGATAGAAATAATGAAAGAACAAAAGGAGGAATGACCAATATAAAGAAGGTAAGGATGGTGACATTTGTTGTCTATTAATATTACTTCTCTTTGTTCTCTTAGGTTTGAGTCTAGGAATAACCTTCACCTTGGGAGCCTACCACTCCCATATGTATGAAAATAAGTGGCAATGTCTAGTTGATGCCACCATGGTAAATGAAAAAATTTTTAAGTCGACACTTCTAAGCTATATGGAGGATGTTCATGGTTAAGTTTGGTATTTGTCTTGAATTGATTTTTTTTAAAAATTTGGTAGCAATTGAGGGGCGGTTGTTACAACAGGTTCACAAGAATATATCTCCCATATCATTAACCATTCACTTAATACTTAGTGCATCTAAGCGATACTCAAGAAGGAAGCATCAGGACATTTTGAGTCAATCTCAGTGACCCATATTTCATGAGTAGTGGTTCACAAGAACCCATCTCTAATGAACATGAATAATCTACTTATTGCTTATTACATGTAGGTGATGCTCACAAGATTCAATGAGTGCTAAGAAAGCCATTCATACTCATGAAAATTGGGTTCTTATAAATTTCTACACATGAAATATGGGTCAATGAAATTGACTCGAAAACCATGCAACAAATCCTAATAAACTATCACACAATCCTATAACTTCTCATTGGTTGCCTAAAAACCTATATGCTAACCCTTGGTACTCATATTCTACATCAAAAATCATCCCCATCTTGAAAACCCATATAGAGATGCGTGATAAACTATCGCATAATCCTATAACTTCTCAATGGTTACCTAAAAACCTATATGCTAACCCTCGGTACTAATCTCCTACATCAAAAATCATCCCCATTTTCAAAAGCCATATAGAGATGTCTCTAACATTAAGAGACTTCCAATAATGTTTTTTTTTAAGTTATAGAGGAGACACCCTATAAAATACATGGGCCACCCTATAGATTGTAAGGAAGGTCAATTTCATTCTTCAAGTTCTAACTCCTTATCAATCTGTTGAGTAAGCTGCTCTCCCCCCTTCCTGTAGCATCTCGCCTTCTGAAAGACATCCTCATCCCATTAATTAATACAAGGATTGTTTCCAAGACATGACAAATAATGCATCATGTTTATTAAATTTAACCCCCAATCTAGCTTTAGATAACCTTTATCAAGTGCACATAAATCTCTTTCAAATAAGTCCAGTTTTGATTGCATTTGTTGTTTTATGAAACACTAGAATGTTTAAGTAGACAAACCATAGCATTCATAGTATTTTACCATGGGTGCCTTAATATTATATGAATGCAAAATATTTGAAAAGGATGTGTGAAATGGTTCTTGGCATAATATCTGTGTTGTTTAATAAAGCATGTTTTTCAAATAAGTAGACATTATTTGGCTAATGTTTCTCTAAACATCAAAGTAAATGCAAGCTCTGTTCAATCGCAATGTTCATTTTTTATGCTAGGATTCTATGAATCATTGACCCTGCTTATCTTGAACCCCCATAGTTGATTTTATATTGAAGATCGATGATTCTTTAAATGGTGCAAATTTTTCATGTAGCCACATGAACAACAAAGACAATAATATTGAAACTTGGTCTTACATAACTTTCTTATGGGAACACAAATATATTATGGTGTTGAGTCAGAAAATTCTTTTTAATTTTGTTTTCAATAATATACTCTAAGGTTCATAAGATAGGCCATGTCTAATAAAGTTAAATGAGTTTATTGACCAAAGATATTGCACATAGCCCAGTTTCAATTTAGTTTGGCCAAACTAGTACTTCTTCTTGCTTTATTATCAATTTTTTTACTGTCAAATGGCCAATGGAATTTTCAACACATGGCATTTGAAGAGGCATGCACCATGCCATGGGTACTCTTTTCAAAAGTAACATCCCTGACTTTCTATAGTTTATAAATATGTACCTTACATTTTTCTATTGAAACAATAGAAATTGTTTTACCATGACCTATGCTTTTAGAGTTGGACATAGTCTAAGCCTAAAAGGGTAAAACCAATAAAAAATTCTAGTCTCCAACCCTTACAACTTTAATTGCATGTGGATCTTTTTAACAAAGGAATATGCAACCCACATTTGGGAATGCATTCTAGTACTTTGCTTTAGTTTAGTAGACATACTTTGGTTTTCCTCTGGTTTTTTTGTACCTAATTCTCTAATGGTGAGTCTTTTTAATCATCAAATTGCAATACCTTCCAATGGAAAATTCATTTTATCATATTTAAGAGCCTCAACATGGATATGAGTTCTAATTTTGGATGGTAAAAATGACAAGAAATGTGATGCAATGATAATTGGATATGAATAGAGATAGCCTATTCTCCTTCATCAACAAGTTTCTCTTCTTCCCTTCGTCTATCTTCCATTATGGTTTATTCATCACTACTATATTCTTCATAATTTTCAAGTTTTCTTCTATAATAACCACCAAAGAAACTACCCCAAGATGCTACTACCCCAAGATGCTTTTACCCCAAGATGCTACTACATCAAACATATAGGTAAGAGTTTGGGCTACATGGTAGAACCAACCTTTTAGCTTGAAGAACCAAGCCATGGCGTTCCCTTCCATTAAATTAGACACCTTTGCAGATGATCACATTTTATTTTTCTTTCACTTCCAGACTCTTGTAGAATAGAGATCCTGCTCCTTTGTCAATTGGTTCTCTTTCTCTTTTCCAAGCTCCTTGTGATCTTAAAGATCCTCATTCACTAAAAATGATTATGGATCTTTATCTCACTGATACCACCTCCTGTTGCACTTGCACACAAATCATTACAAATAGAAAGAAAGTTAAGGGAATAAAAATTCCCCACAAGTGCTTACTCCTCTTCTACATTATGCCATTTAAACATGCTTTCCATTTCATATTTGGTGAGGTGGCCTTTGTTTCCTAGCTCAGTGTGTTGTTCACTAAGCAACTCATTTTTAACATTTGTCCTTCTTTATATCATAAACAAACATGTTTTTCTCTCTTCCTTAATTATTCGCATTTCTTATACAAGGAAGAGATGAACCATTTGTTCTCTCTTTTCATTAATCATGGGATTCTCTACATATTCCTCTAGTTACTTACATTCTTCGAGTTGCTTATGGTTGGTTGTGTTCTCTAAAGCCAATAGAACTTCATCACATATGGGGATCCCAAAGATTTCTCTCTCTATGGTAGGTTCCTCTCTAATGTGGATTGTTTCCATTGCTACAACATCTTGGGTTTTCTCTTGTGATAGGTTGCATTCCTCTTCATTGTAGTTTTCCAACTCTTCTCTTTTTGCATTGTAATCTTCAGTGCCTTACCCTTCTTCAAGGTAACTTAACTCAACAACTCCATCTAACTCATCTATCTTTTCATTTTGATTCCTTTCAGCTATCTCTTCTCTTTGAAACTCTTGGAAAATCATATTTAAAGGTTTTCTACCCACTAGTATTTCTACCAAATCCTCAATAGATTTAATTTTCCTCTGTTCTAGTAGTTCTATCCCTTGGCTAATACTTACCTCTATAGCCATCCTCTTTTAAAATAGATCTTGCTCACAAATGTAATATTTATCCTGACCATTCATTTCCTCCTTCTCACAACTCTTGAATGCCTTTGTTGTAGAGATTTCTTTTTCTTTGTTATTTTAATATTGCATGTCTCATAATCTTCCAACAAAACCTTAACTATTCCAACTCAATCTCTAATTTTTGCAACTTGTTTTTTTGGTCTTTTGTTAGCTTCTACCTTTTCCATTGTCTTATCTTTTCTTCCACTTTGCTTATCCTTTTTCTTACATTATGATATAAATCCATATTTGGATCCACAACTGTGCCTATAGTCCTAATATAGAGTTGCAATTATACCATCCTCTTCCATGCTAAATGTATGATCTATTAACCATGTATCGACATTATTTCGCTATTATTCATCCCTTCAGAGAAATTAACACAAATGTGGGGAGAAGACTTAAAAGTTAATGCTTCATATGCCAATACAAAATAACTCTAACTCTAATACCAATAAGCTACAACAAAAAGAACTCTCTAATTCCTAGTATATCCTTTCAAAACCATTACCTCACTTATTATATATGTCTATTACAACTTTGCTATAGCAGTCCCTTCATCGGTGTGGTATAGTTGAAAAGGAAAGATATTGGGAATAGAAAATTATGCTCAGAGAGAACTCAAACTTCTAACTAGTTTTCACTAATTTTGGATGGTGAAAATGACAAGAAAAATGATGCAATGACAATTGGATATGAATAGAGATAGCCTCTTCTACTTCATCTACAAGTCTCTCTTCTTCCCTTCCTCTTTCTTCCATTATGGCTTATTCATCACTACTATATTCTTCATTATTTTCAAGTTTTTGTTTACAATAACTACAAAAGAAACTATCTCATTTTGATGTTCATTTCACAATTGCTCAAACATCTCCACTCTACTCATTACAAGAACTCTTCTTCCAAAAGGCATGATACCATAACAAAAATACACGCAACTCAAATTTAGAAGTGGAGAAAGTCACAGATGTGATGAACTTTGTTGTCAATCTTAAAGGAACGAACAAAATAATCAAGTAAGATAACAAAAACTACATGGGAATTTGGAGATGGTAATTCAGAAAGGATGAGAAAGGATCAAAGGCTAGATGGTAATTTAGAAAGAGAAGGAAAGGAGCCAAGGTTGGACAATGGATGTAGTTTTGCTAATCTAATTAACTCAGGAAATGGTCCTGAAACCTTACGTTTTTATCTTAAGTGTTTGTAGAATGTTGACAAATGAAATTTTGGGTGCTTTGATCTTGGGATTAAAAATGGCTTTCAAACTAGCAGTATAGGCATATAAATGAAGGAACAAAGAAGTATCATCAATTTTTCATGAACAAGCAAATATCATAGATGCTGAGATGGATCCTCTGTTAGCATCCATGGAATACCACTCTGTGGACAAAGATGATGTAATAGATGAAAGATAGGCTCAATCTGCTATGTATATGCCAGAGCTAAACATAGACAATGCAAAAGATGAAGGCCAGCCTAAAGCTCCCTAGGTGTACACCAAAACTAAAGACAAAGAAGCACAAATGACCATCTAAAGTTTTAAACCTCCATGTCATAGAGTAGTGTGCATGGGTTGTAGAGAGGAACGGACTTCACAGCCATACAAGCTTTCTAAATGTAATATAGTTAGAAGTCTAGTGTGTGTTAATGTAATACTGCCAAAGTATATGATGTCATAAGTTTTTTGAGAATTAATTAATAACGTTAGTTTTAAGTTGACATTAATAGAGAAATAAAATTAGTGAGTTTGATTTTGATGATGGTATCTCTATACCACTTTTGGTTCATTCATACTTTCATTGGGTCCCTTACCTAGATAAGACTATCTAATCTATCCATTCATTCCAACGAGTGCAGACCAAATAGGCTAGAGAGAAAAGCACAATAAAGGCCCTCACCCTATCAATAGTAGGTGTTTATTGAGTTAAAGAGGAATGTGAGACACAGACAACATAAGAGTTGTACATTGGAAGAAGATTTGTTGTAGAAGAGAGTTAAGAAATTGATATTCAAGATGTGCATGCAAACCAATGAATAGAACTTCAAGAGTATAGGCCTAAAGAATAGATCATTAAATCCTTTCCAAAATAGGGTCATGAGTCATACATTAACATCCCTACATTGAAGTTTGAATAATGAGAAGATTGATAGAATTACATTTAGAGGCTCGTGATTAATATAGGAAGGTTGTTTTAGAAGAGGACGAGTTTGAAGGAATAAAGATTGATACTGAATCTCATGGCTCTCAACGAGGGTGACCTACACACTTTCTGGATGGTGAAGACAAAACCATATAACAAAATAAAGGGTAGGATGGATGAAGCTAATAAAGAAACACAATACTGCAAAATACTGTATTCAATAATAGGAAATAGTGGACCTTGTCAAAATCAGCATCTTCGTCAAGTAGGTAGCAAGCGGAGCTAGATGGAAGCAATATCAAGTATATTCAGTGCTATCACTCATCTTGAGATGTGTGTGAACATGGAGGATGCGTTTGAAGCATATAGGAAGACATAAATCCATATTGTAAATTTTGCATGTGGAAAATTGGAAGGACATAAATCCATATTGTGGAATGGAGTACAATTCGAAATAGTTAAAATGAGGAAAGATATTTAGACTTGGAATACGGTGATTTAAGTGTTTAGGGAAACTTAAAGTGAAACGATAGGAATGTGAAAGATTATGCAATTGAATTTTATAATTGAACATGTCAAATAGAAATTCATGAAGTTTGGAAATGGTCTCTGCCTTTCCATTCAAGGTAAATTTAGCATACTAAATAGGATGTAGGGGTATAGCATTTAAGGAAAAAGGGAAGTTTTCAAATAAGAGAATTGTAAGAGCAGATTGTAAGAGCAAGATGTAAGGTATAGAAAATTGTTGTCAAACTTAAATATGAAGTAAAATCAAACTCTTCTCATAGCTGAGTGTGATTAGTTGATTATAATCATTCTCAAGGGAGAAGTTGACTTAGAGGAAGAAGAGGTTGGTGGATTTTGATGGTGTTTTAGATGTGATAATAGATAAATATGGAGTCCATATAAAAGGTAGTGGCTTTGGGACTACCCGTCGGAAATTCAAGCTTTTGAAATCTCATCTTTAGGATATCTAGAGTGAAGTTGAAAAATGAGTGCAAATTACAAAAAAATGGCCAAAACGTTCACAAGTCAAATTCAATGTAGAGTGTTTGTTCTTAGAGCAGGGGGTAGAGATAAAAGGAAATCTATGTCAAGGTAATTCTAATGTAATGGGTTATCAGACAATAGATGAAGAATATCAAAAATTGCATTTAAAGGTAAATTGGAATTTAATAGATAAATAGAAGTGGGTTTAATACTATTGTAAGTGTGTTGAGTTTATATAACAACTCTAGAAGCGAAGAAGAAAAAATGGGGCTTCATTGTTTTAAAAAGGAGAGTGAAATAAGATTCAAATAGGGATACTAATTGGAAGAAGAAAAGGTGGCCTCACATTATGAGTTGTTAATCTTGCAAAGATGTTGGGAATCATGCAAGCTAAATTGGATGCTATAGCCTAAAGAGACATCAAAAACGAATTATTGTAGAGGAGAGTTAAAAAATTTGATGTTCAAGACAATGGAGCAGCCCTACAGCTAGAAGTGCTAAGGAGAGTATACGGATAGAGAAAATATGATCAAAGACATTTTTAAATTGAGAGACAAGTCAAAAATTGATATCCCTAAGTTTATAGATAGGATTGAAATTATAATATTATTTTATATATGAGCAAATAGATGACCTAAAGAAAGTAAATTGGCATGCACCAAAGTAAAAGGATATGTCCATCAAGCGGGATCAAGCACAATTTGAAAAAGTTAGGATGAGAGATGGAAAGATAAAGACTTTGAACACAAATTCAAAGTTAAAGGATAAATTTTGCATGTTGATTATACATTGAGTTTGTCTAGGAAGCAAAGAATGAGTTTGAAAGTATAATTTGACCATCAAAACATGTTGAATACACACAGATGAAAATTCCCACTTATGTAAATGGTCTCTGCCTTTTCATTTTAATATGAATTTGACATTTCTAAGTTGCATTATACCTAAAAAGAATATTAGTGTGCTTGAAGAGCACAATAGAAGTTTTCAACAAAATTATAGGGTACAAGGAATGTGCTATAAGGGGAGAAAGAAAATTATTGTCAGTGATAAGTAGGTTTTGGAACAAAATCATTGTCAATGATAAATAGTTTTCAAGACAAAAATTATATGAGTCTTTTGATAATTGTTGAAGAGTGATATATTTTTATTTGGATGCATTCAAGTTGGACTTCTGTGATGTACTTTGATTGGTTGATTTCATCTTTTAGGAAATGTATTTACAAGTGAAGGGAGTGCAAAACACATCATTTATCTAAATTCAAGAGTATGAAAGATATTTCCAAGGAAAGTGTACACTTGATCTGTAGATTCTTCAAATGAACCTTGTGAAAGGACACTCTATTCACCTTCACACAAGCTTGATAGACAACTTTGGGATCACATCTTTCAAGTATTTCAGAGCATTTTTTTATTCATTATGTGGAGAGGAAATGCTCAGGTAACTTTTGATTTATACAAAGTCACTTGGCCTTTTTGGTTTTTTATTAGAGTTATATATTTACCCTTCATATGTACAATGACTTTAGAAGGTGGTAAGAAGGAATACTAGAGGGTTAGTTTTCAGAATTCAGCAACTCAGGTCCTTAACTGCAATTGATTAGAATGTTCTTTGTGTCAATGTATATTGATCCTCAACAATTGATACTTGCTCTCCTTTTTATTGGCTCCACAAAATTTGAATACTAAATATGTTATAAAGAGGAAAAAAATTGAGTATCAGCAAAAAAACAGCAAGGAAAAAATTAAAAAGCAAAGGCAGAAAATGCCTACACACAACCTCTCAAAAAATTTGGGTGCAGCATACAGGATGAGGCCAGGTGCATGTTTTGGGTGAATTTGCTAGAAAAACATGCCCCTCCAACATAAATGGATAGTATTGGACATGGCAATCTAAGATTAAGGTTTCCAGTGAAGTGGTAATTCTCGAATACAAATACAGAGTCCAACAAAGTACTAAGTACCTACTAGACTACAACCAATGATAGACAATAATTCAAGAAAAAACAAAGAGTGCCTATAGGGTATCTCAAACCAGAGTATCCAAGAAGCTCCAAACTTCATGAAAACACTTCAAAGATCAATCATCTGATACCAATAAGCCACAAACTGTGGGAAACCAAACCCCTATTATGATGATTAACTCCCCAACTCAGGGTGCATAGGATGACCTAAAGGCCAATTACCTGAGAATGCAGGATTAGACCATAGTCCATCCTGAGCTAGATACAATTTGTTCCGGATTTTCTTAAATAATAAACTATCTAGAACTCTGGAATTCATATATAACAAGTATAACTTATACAAAAGGGCATATCTAATCCCACATAATTTATTTCTCACCTCACTAAATGCATAGCTAAATTCAATAGAATACGGATCTCATATGTCAATTAAACATTGAAAAAATAAATATAGTTACCAAGATAGAGAACCAAATTCAGATGAACACTTAGAGAAGAAGAGGCATGTCTATGAAAAGAGCCAAACTCTAGCTTCAAGGACTCTTGTGTCTCATACAAGTATTTTAGTTAACAAACAAAATATACCAAAATTCAAAACCATATATACAGTATCAAATTGGGAAGCCAAGGATTTGAAGTATCAGCATTTACTTGAGAAGCAGAGTTCAAATTTTCCAGAAGCGGATCTGAAAATGTGTTCAAGTTGGGAAGCCAAGATTTGAAGTATCTTTTAGGAAATGTATTTGTTAGTGAAAGGGAGTGCAAAACACAACATTTATCTAAATTGAAGAGCATGAAAGATATTTTCAAGGAAAGTGTACACTTGATTTGTAGATTCTTCAATGAATCTTGTGGAAGGACACTCTATACACCTTCACGCAAGTTTGATAGACAGCTTTGAGTTCACATCTTTCAGATATTTTAGAGCATTTGTTTATTCATTCTATGGAGAGCAAATGCTCAGATAACTTTTGATTTATACAAGGTCACTTGGCCTTTTTGGTTTGTTTTTAGAGTTATATATTTACCTTTCATATGTACAATGACTCTAGAAGGTGGTAAGAAGGAATATTAGAGGATTAGTTTTCAGAATTCAACAACTCAGGTCCTTAGCTCCAATTTGTTAGAATTTTCTTTGTGTCAATTTATATTGGGTCCTCAACAATAGATGCTTGCTTTCCTTTCTTGGGTCCAAAGAGGAAGTACATCTATCTAAAGGCCATCAAATTTTGCTGAGATTATTTACTTTATAATTTAAAACTAAGTAGTTTATATTGCATACATAACAATATTTTGAAATTGGACAAATATACAATCCAACAAAATGCAATCCAATTCACAAGACAAGATGCAAGCCCAAGGTTACATTAAAAGGGGCACACTACTAGATTAAAATATACAAGAAACTACAAAAAAAAAATGAAGAGGAAAGTCAAAAAGAGAAGATAGAAAAAACACCCAAAAGTAGTGTAACAACAATTATTCAAAAACAAAATAATGAGTAGAATAACTATAAAATGTTGATTGCATGTCCATATTATAAAAAAAAATCAAGATGAACAAGAAAACCCACCTGCTGCTGGGAAAAAATATGAAGAACTTTCTAGATTTGTTGGCCCTGTTTAACTCTCTTCTGCAGATCCAGATGTTCAAACCTTCATCCAAGAATGCTCAAGGCTTTTAGACTAAAAACTTTTAATTCACAAATGATCAATCCAAAAACTCATCGGTTAACTTTCTATGATGCAAACAAAATTCAAAATAAACAAAAATATTCAGTCGAAATTGGAGGTTGATATAAAAGATATCTATAGTTATTTGGAAATGCTCTGCCCTCTTTTACGATCCATAAATTCAATGTTGCACCCAAAAGTGTTCATAAAATTTTTCAATGAAAGAACAGATAACTGTAAAATTCATTACTTAATAATGTAAACAAAATTCAAAATGGACAGGAAACCCCACCTAGAAGTAGAGGCTAACATGAAGATTTTTTTTGGTTATCTGTTAACTCTATTATACGCTCTTCTGCAGATCCATATGTTAAAATTTGTTATAAAAAGGCAGTGAGGAAAAGAAAGCGAAGGCAGAAAAAAACAGCAAGAGACAGTATCAGTACTAATGGCAGTGCCAAGAATCAAATTGGGAAGCCAAGAAATTACATTCTTTATTCACCATGCTGTCTCCAAAGGCATTACATTCCTCGACACCTCTGACGTGTATGGTCCTCACACTAATGAACTTCTCCTTGAAAGGTAGGGTGCCTTCAATTAATCTGATTTTGAGAAGAATTCTTTGGATTCTCGTATGGTTTAATTTCAATTTGGAGCATTTTAACTTTGCCTCAAAAGATGGCACCACTACCGTTTACTTGAGAAGCAGAGTTCAGGTTGAAAATTATACGAGGGGAAATTTTCCAGAGGCTTATTCTTATATCAGAGCCATTGTTTTTGAGAATGAGGTTTAGCTGTCTCTAGAGAGGCTAAAAGAATCACAACAAATAGAATACAGTTCCTTGCAGTGGGAGAAATAATCAGAGCTTCAGAATTCAGGCTAGCCTTGTCAATGTAGAAGCGTGGTGCTGCTATTCTTTTTAGTTCTGGTGGGACACAGGGCTCAAATTCTAGTCCATCATTAATAAGACAAGTAGAACCTTCTGAGCTAAATGCTTGAGAAGATGAAATGTTCAATAAAGAGGGTTCCAAAAGGCAAGGTACCCGCTCCCAAGACAATTAGCCAGGATGGGTATTTTCTGGCTGGAATTTCTCTTGGAATTTGATTTACTGAATGGCTTCAGCTGCCAACATGGGTTCCCATAAAGCCTCCTAAAAGTGTTAGGAGGCACAAATATGCAACACCAGAGAGACAAAAGGATGAAGTACAGAGAAATCGGGATGGCTCCTGTGCTGTGACTGCCCCACAGAATAAAATTCAAGATTCAGGATAAAAAATCCCCAACAGTCCATGCTATAGATCTCCAACCCGTAGAATCCCCCTGAATGGTCCTCCACAGCCTAACAACAACATAACCAGCAGCAATTCCCAAGAAGACATACAATAGAATCATTCCTGTTAACAGCATTCCTCTTAAAGCAGGAGACATGAACCCAAACGCTACAAAAAGTATTTGCACGTCATCACCCACCATCACACAGACAAGTCAGAAGAAATCTTTTATAGGGACAAGGGCTCAAATTTGCCTTCTGATATCAGAGCCATTGTTCTTCATGATGATCAATTGTAGACACCCAAAGAGGTTTACCTAGCTTTGGAGAGGCTAAAAGAATACGACAATCTTCACGATGATCAATTGCAGATACCCAAAGAAAAATTGCCTGATGACTGGTCTTGACTGGCCTGAATGCATTCAAAGTTGTAGAAAATGGAGCAGAAGTCAAAGCTTAAGCAGAAAATATACAAATAACAGATAATGACCATTTGATGCAGGAGCATCCAGTGGTGTAAGGGCAATCCTACATCACCCAAAAATATATTTACTTTCATTTAGATTTTTTTTGTAGATGTTTTTGCATTTCTGGATACCCTTTTCGTCGAAGAAGAATTCCCAACTTTCAGAACTGCTTTTTCTGCTTTTTCTGCTCAACTGCTATTTTTAGCAGGTATGAATTTGAAGGCGTGAGGAGACAAAAATTTAAGGGAAGCTTTAGGACATAATAATAAACACTTTGGTGAAAGAATCAGATCAAGAGCATTTCCGGTTCAAAAGTTATTCAAGTTTCAATTTCTGCTTTTTGCCTTATGAAATCTTCGGAGCTAATTTTGAAGTACTTAGAGGCTCTGGATGGGCCTGAAAAATTGGCGGAATACGAAAGTGGTTAACCTTTAGGCCCCACTTTTCGGCAAGAGCTCTTCGCGAGAGCTTTCCGAAAAGGTATTATCATTTAAGATCTGACAGTTAGATCTTGAGTTAGGGCTTCCGAAAGTTGGTGCATAATTTGAATCCCGTTTTTGGCTCCAAATAAAGAAACAGGCTATTTATGGGCGAGTTACTGTTTCTTTTAGGCAGTTTTTGGGGAAAGAAGATCGCATGCTGCGAATAGGGGAATTTCTGTAGTTTCTTTCTGTAATTTGCATGTATTGCAAAACTAGAGGATTTGAGATCCTCTGCATGTAGGAATTTCATACTTTGAAAATAATAAGATTTGTTAGTTTTTCTGTGTGATTTTCTGTGTCTCGGGTTGCACCCTCATCACCATTTTTCTGTCTTCCAGAATGCCGTCTCTTTGTGGAAATGTTTATCAGTATTACTAGTTTGAGAAGAATATCCGATCTATCTTGTAGACGAAATGGACATTGCCTTGCTCCAAGAGTCCCACTTGAAATCAACAGCAGATAATTTGAGAAGACTATCCGATCTGTCTTGCAGACAAAATGGACGTTAATTTGCAGTTAATTTGTTTGAATGCATTCTTACCGTCGCAAACTTTTTAAAAAAATCATTACAGTTTTTATGTTACCGTTGATGTTCAATTTTTTTTATTTTCAAAAAAAATAGTTACAGTTTTTATTTTCAAAATTTTCAATTTTCCCGGAATGTCAAACAGTGTATCCCGTGTGTATTCCCCTGAAAATTCAAATGATTGTAATAGCCTAAATATTTCATATATTATTAAAAAAGGAATTAAATATTTTCTAATATAGAACTTTAATTTTTTAGGATTAAATTATACAAATGATTATTTTAGAATTAAAAATTTTTTATTAAAAATTAAATAGGAAATATAATGACATATATTTATAAATGATTTATGTTTATTCATTAGTATAGACATCTTAAATATATGTATCTATTTAAAAACTATTTTATTTTTACTTATTTAAAAAGAGTTTTTTCAAGCTCATTGTGGATAGGTACATTCCACGAGAGAAGACAGATAGCCAATTTGTATGTCATGTACCCAAGAGGTCTACTATATATAGAGATAAAACACTATCAACAACTAAAAGATAATTTTAAGCACCAACATTATATAGGCTTGTAATAAAATAAAAATCGCATATAATGGTGAAAGGAAAGGTGACAAAGTAAAGCCAACAAAAACTCATCTACCAAACATGACATATATGCAATGTGAGTGTGTTTTAAACTTCTTAGAATGAATATGTCCCCTACATATGTTAGAAATCTTGAGCTCATTGTGGTACACCAAGTCAAAGCATGACTTGAGGAGCAACAACTATATTAGTTAGATATGAGTCACCATCACTAAAAAAATTTAGATAGGAGGACGTCAGGTGGAAGATAACATGAAAAATAAAGATAATATCATTCTGGTGAAGTTGTAATGTTTTGAAGGGATAGAGAGCTATGAAAACAAAGATTGATAAGAGGAGAAAAGGGTTGGTTGTTGAAAATATTTCATTCACAAGATTTATTTCCTTCTTTATAGGTTTCCAACCATGTAATGCACTATTTATACATAGTCAATTTTGGTTTGTTGCAATATTTTGAGGGATTGTGGAGTGAGACCCAAACTATATCAAGAAAAAATATTCATAAAAGGGATTGGATGAGAGTTGACAAGAGCTTAGAAAAAGGAAAGTGATTTATAGATTAAGTATAAACCATAAATATGAGTAGAATAGATGTATTTGATACCATTGGACCGTCAAGGAGAAGCTTTGAGAATATTGAGTCATCAAGGAGAAGCTCAAAACAAGAGGGGTTTTTAGATGAAGAAGAAATCATGAATATGAGTAGCTAAGGTAGAATGTGTTACCATTGGGCCATCTTAATCTAATAGAATCCAATGTACATGAATGCTTCTTAAAGATCTTTCTTAGATATAAGTCTTCATTTCCTTCAAATTTAGAAAAAGAGGCCTTGAAAGATAATGACTTGGTCTTTGCAAATAAAATCATGTGTATTATTGCTTGGTGTGTTGAAAATGATTCATCACATATTATATGGAGACCAATTTTTTTCTAAAAATATATTAGAAATATGCATTATGTAGCTTTTCAATGCCTACTTCAAAAATATCTATCATTTTTGGCATTGAGGCAAATTTTACTACCCAATTAATAAATGTTTCAATATTTTTCTATAGTTAAGCACACACCTTCTTAACAATTGCTTTCTTGTAATAGTATTAAATACTAGCACTTGCACCTAAAGAAGGTTCAAGGATTATGCCGATAGAAAATTATGTGTATGTTTAATATATATAATGTAAAAAAGTTAAAATATTTACCAAAATAAATTTATGTATTTCATTTTTTTATATTTTAAAAATATCTTTTTATTTATATTAATTTCAAACTATAGTTTATTTTCTTTATTTTAAATCTATTTTAATTTAAATTTATATCAAAAAATAAAAAATACAAATAAAAGAAAGTACTAATTAACAATGCAAATACTAATTTATTTAAAAAGTGTTCTACATTGCAATCTAATTTTAAAAGAGTATTCAATGCACGGTGGATCTAATTTGTAAAATTCAACTGAAAATACTTTTAAAAAAAAAAAAAAAAAATTCTTACCAACCATACTTTGACCTTATGTACCCATGAATAAGGAAAAAAACCATAATATTTTCCTTTGTTGAAAGAGCATCAATTATCTTGCTTTGGAAAGCACTCCAATAGTGAAGTACGAGGATGATTTAAAAAATGGCTTCAAATGGTCAAGTGAGCGAGCAACAACAAGAACACATTAATATTATTGGTCAAGTGACTGTCAATTTTCGTTGGTAGTTGATCTCCACTACCTAACCTTCCCCATCTTTATTGCTTAAATCGACAAATACATTCAGAGAAAGCAATAACAACACGCAACAGTGACAAAAACCCTAGTTTGGTGGGTGACGGTTTTGTGCATGGCATTAAGCAATGTCAGCATGACAGAGGAAAAAAATGTTGTTTTACATGCACGACATGGTGGTGGGCAGCAACTGAATGGTGGTGCCTATGAGTGTGTGAAGCATTAAACAAGGTTGGGATTTGGCGCCACCATGGTCATTGACGACATCCTCACCAGTAAACAACTATTGGTGAATGGTTTCACGATAACCTATTTTAGGCGTGAGATAGGTTTAGGCTGAAACTACATTCACACTATATAGCCTAGATCGACTAACTAAACTATTATATTATTTTAAGGGGTAAACACTTTTGACCCGGAGTTATGGACCGATAAGGTCACAAACGAGGGACCTCATCCCCAGTTTAAGCATTCAACAATTACACCCTAGTGGGGTTTGAACCTTGATGCCAAGAACAACACCACAACAACTTAACCATCATACCATGCCACTATTGACAAATTCTAAACTATTCACTCTCATAGCTAAAAATAATTAATTTAAGTTGATTTATGCTTATAAGTATGCATTTTATTAGATTAGCCTAGATTGGGCTTAGGGAAGTTTAGGGGTGATGTCAATTTGACTAATTCCCATGATATACACCTTCCTTTCTCATTGTTTTCATCCTCATAATATTTGATTTGACCCTTCATTAGTATTGTCTTGACCTTCTTTAAACTAGCAATCGAGGATCATGAGTTCAATGATGGTGGAAATATACAAATTTAAATAGAATTTTGATGTTCTTGTTCATTTTTATTGGCTACCCACTTACTTTTTTATTATACCACTCTAGAAAGAAAAAAATTGATCTCAAATCTAAATGCATCATCACCTAGCTTTATATTTATTTCTTGATTGGAATTTGAAACAATGGTTGAACTTTTAATCATTTAATCTAGTTGTCTTAGCCCTAATAAATTACATTAAAAAGTTGTTAGCAAGGATTGCTTGCAAGTTGTTAAGCTCAATATTGAATATAGTGTTATACAGTTCACACATGATAACAATTTGTGTTAGCACCACACATTATAACATGATAATCCTTGTAAACTAGATTTCACAATATTAAAGATTGCAAAAAATATGTTAAGAAAACATATTCTAAGTTGAGGGAGATTTGATTGAAAAGTTGCAACAATGGAAATAACATGGTAAATGGTTAGACCCTTCTTTCCTATTGAGTCTAATGTCACACTTGTAAAAGAGTAATGGTTATATCCTTCTTTCCTAAACCCCAAGAAGAGCTCATAGATGAATGAACTCGCTCTCAGTACAAGGTTTGGTGAAAATGTTAACAACCTTCTTTGGATATTGAAAAAAATAAGTCAATGGTTTGACCATAAATAATCTCCCAAAAGTAATGCACATAAATCTCTATGTATTTCATCTATTGATGCTAGATTAGATTCTTGTATATCTAGATGGTATTTTGGTTGTCACAATAGATGACTATGAAGTGCTTGAGTGGAATTTCAAACTTAGTGAGAATATCCTAAAACCAAAGAGCCTCAATAATTCTATTAAAAAATCTCATGTACTCTACCTCTATGGATGATAAAGCAATAACATTTTTCTTTTTTCTAGACCAACTAATAGTACCAAAACCAAGTGAGAAATTGTAACTTGAAGGGACATATCATTCTAAGTATCACTAACCCAATTTGAATATGTATATCCAACCAAGCTAATATTTGTGTCAACTAAATAATAAATCCCAAATCTAAGAGTGCCTTGAAGAGAGTGAAGGATCATCTTAGTTTCTTTCTAGTGTATCTCATGAGGCTCATATGTGAATCTCAAAACCATGCCTACTACATATGAACTATTAGGCTTGGTATGTATAAGCTAGATAAGATTACCAATAATTTGTCATTACAAAGTGGCATCGAATGATGGTGTAGTAAAATTAGCCTCAAAACTGACTCCAAATAGAAAGGGAGTCAAAGACGACTTGCAACTAGTCGTGTGAATTTAAGAAAGTAGATCAAGAGTATATTTGGGCTATGCAAGAGTGATATGTATTTCGAACTATGAAATCTCAATACTAAGGAATCAATGCAATAAAACCAAAAAATTTAATCTAAAATATGTCTTGTAGAGTTTACTTCATTTTTGCAATAGTGGATGAAGAGCTCTTGGTGATAAAAAGATCAACGACATAAAGGAATAGTATTAATAATGAATCATCCTATCACAATAGATATACATAAAGATCTAGGTAGCTCCAATCAAAAATTGAAGAAAGACGAAGGAATCCATCTTGGCATACCAAGCCTAAGGGGCCTACTTGAAGCCATAGAGTAATTTACTAAGTCTACAAACCTTAGTGGTTGTTCCATGTAGATCTCCTCCTTAAGGTTTCCATGAAGAAATGTACTCTTCAAATCCATTTGGTGGACATCCCAACCATTTGTAATGAAAATAGTAAGTGTGAGGTAGATTGAACTCATCTTGTCCACGGGTGCAAAGTTCTCTATATAGCCAATTCTAGCAACTCGCAAAAATCCCTTGGTAACCAAACATACTTCATAATTATGTAGTCGGTGCTAGCAACTTGTGAAAATCCCTTGGTACTATCCACCTATCAATTGACCCATTTGCATAAAATTGGGTTTCATATATCCACCTATATTGAACCACCCTCCTTTCATTTAAGAAGTGAAGCCAAACCACAAGTTTGATTTCTCATTAAAGAATCATATTCCTCATACATATCACTATCCCACTCAAGTACGCTTGATATCTCTCTTAATTTTTGTGATCTAATACAAAGGAAAAGAAATCATGTGTCCCACTTTGATAGTTTTACCATCTACTTTTATCATATTCTAGATTACCTACCTAATTACCTACATTATGAAGTGTTTATCTAACCCAAATAGGGTGCAAAGTGGGAGGGTGTGAAGTGGGCGATTCAAGCATTGAAACATTGTCCTCCAAAACATGTGTAGAAGTATATGAAGATGAATCCACATCACTATCCTTGTTGTCAAATCTAGAAGAAGAAGAAGAATCAACCTCAAGAATATGTTATGGATGGTCTGATTCATTAGAATAATCATTAAAAAAGAGAGAGCCCATAATATAAGGATAAATTTTAAGTGCAGAATTGGTAGGAATCTCTTGAAAATTAACACTCCTCTCAATGACAACTCATGTGTGGTTAGTTGGGGTAGGTGATGACCTTTCACACTATGTACATAGTCTACAAGGATGAAAGTTTGGGACTTTGGTTTCACTATATTGTTATTCTGCTTCAATATAGTTTTCATGACTAGAGATTTGAAGACCTTGAAGTGCTCAATTAATGGTTTCCTACCTATCCAAGCTTCAAAGGGAGTGTTTCCCTTTAAGGCTTTTTGAGGAACCTAATTATGAATACAATACATAGTTGATTTATTCTACTCATTACTATGGTGTAAAACCCATGATGTGTATCATACAATTAACCATCTCTTTTGATGATATGTTCTTATATTCTACAAAACCATTCTATATGGGAGTATAAGGAACTATGCATTACAAGTATATGCCCTTTGTTGTGCAAAACTGCTCAAAGTTGTAGTTGACATACTCACCCCCATTATTTTTCAAAAGAATGTTGTTGGCTTTCCTTGACTACCTTTCAAAGAGAGCCCTGAAGTCTCATTTTTTTTTTAGTCTTTAGATTTTTTTCAAAGGAAGTGGACCCATGTGTATCTAGATAATTCATCCATGAAATTGAGAGTATACCTTGACATAGTGAAAGATGGATCATAAAATTACCTAATACATCATTTTGAACAAGCTTCAAAACCTATGTAGCCCTCCATAATTTTACTATGTCAAATTTCTCTTTAGGATGCTTCCCAAGGGTACAAACCTCACAAATAACATTAGAGAGTCTAGCTCTATGAAACCATGTGACCATATCCTTCTATCTAAGCTGATCAAGGTAGTAGTAATTAATGTGGCAAAAGTGCTCATGCCATAATTTTTTAAATTTGTTTGAATGAGTAAGAAATGTTGTAGGAGAAACATAGAATAAAAGTACGAGAATATGTATAACCTAACTTGGTAATCTTCCCTTCCCAAAGTTAACAAATTTTTGTTTTACAACTATTTAATCTCAATTGAGTTTGGAGAAAAATGAACTATCATGCCCTTCCCTATGTGGGTAATCTAATACACTGATAAAAGAGAAGGTACAACTAGAACATTTTTTAATTTTCCACCTTCAACTTCAACAAAGCCTCTTCCTACAACCATTGCTAGAGTGTCATCACCCAATGTAATAAAATATGGAGTTGTTGATGATGATATAGTGGCAACTAGAGCTTGGCCCTTAGATTTGTCTTTACGTTTTTCCTTTGGCTTGGTATATTCTTGAGTTGATGAAGATTGTTTGATAGATTGAAAAACCCCAACATTGAGATTCTCAAGAAGATGGGAGAGATGGTTAATTTTTTTTTCATACATTTTTCTCATCATGTCCATGTTTCTTGCAATATGAACACTTAACTTTTTCTTTCTTAAGTTACCCTTGATTTGAAGAAGTTTTAGTGTTGATTTGGAGCACTTTGATTTCTATTATTTCCTAGTCTCTTTATCCTTTTCAGTTCTCTATAGCTTCCATTTTTTTGAATCATGTTTTTTCTCATCCCCAATAATATGGGCTTGAGATTTTGAAAACTTCAATTTTTGGGAACGTGTCTACAAGTAGTTGTGAGGGTTTCATTGAGTTTCGTGCGAGGATGTGTGTGGATTTACAATGATCGTAAACCATTAAGGGTTTTCATGTTTTGACATTTGTACACTTACCCTACCTTGCAATGATTCCTCTTTTTGTTGCTTGTTTGCAATTACTTTGTCCATTCAATGGTTTCCATACTCTTTTTTTTCTTCCCATGTTTCTGTCATTAGTTGGTAGTGTTTCTCGCATCACCATTCTTCAGGAGTGAAGGGGTGTTATTTAATAATGGAGCTAGATGTAATGGTGAAAGGGGATCTACTCGATGGCTCTAGGTTTCCTTCATATCTTTCAAGTGCAATATGTAACAATGATGAGGGACAAAGGTGAACCCGTAAAGATATTGTGGTGGGTTGTGATTACTTTCTGATTCCACAATGCAAAATTTGTCAAAATTTATGATGGGAGGGAATTTTAACTCCAAGGTTCCGAAGATAGAAATGGTTAGTCCCCCCTTCCTACCACCAAAACACTATTCCTTGCTCCTAATCCTAAAATGAAAGAAGCCATTGTGAAAGAAGAAACTAGGCTAAGTAAGGTGGTTGTGTTCTTTGTGGCCTTAAACTGTAATAAAATTTAGACAAAAAAGCTCCTTGATGAATGGTTTAACAATGTTTGGCATAGGAAATTTGTTATTTAGTTATCTTTTTGCAAAATGTTGCAGAAAGGTTTGTTTATAATATTTCTTAAAGATCACGACATGCAAACCAAAATGTTGGATAAACAATATTGGAAAGTTGAGAATTTTGTGTTTAGGGTGGTCGCTTGGTCACCAATACACTAAATGATGAATTTCTTGCACTATCCTACCCAACGTTGGTGATGACCAAGAATATACCCCCTCAAATGTAGGATTTTTTACCCAAGCTTTTGTCTCCAATTGGCAAAGTTTTGAGACTAGAAGAAACCAACACAATCATAATGAGCATGGACGCAAGGCTTCTTGTGGCCCTAATTTCAGGTGTAGATATTTTAAAAGAATTAGTTATTGAGTAGGATGGGGAATTAACAACCATTAAATTTGGTTTATTAGGTGGATTAAACGCCTACTTCCTCTATAAAAAGGAATGGCATATTAGGAGAAATTGTCGCTTCCTAAAAAAGAGAATACCTAAAAATAGTCTTAAACCTACAAACCAGAGGGAGGATAAAATTGTCCTAGATGTAAATAATCTATATATTCAAGCTTCTATTCGGTAACAAAATATTAATATCAAAAACCCTAACTTTTTTATTAAAAATACAATATTTTTAGTGTCTTTGTGACTTCGGATTTAGGTTCTAAGAAATCTCTAGAAAAAGGGGGTATTGAGGTTATGAATGGATCGAATTTAAAACCCTCCTCCTCTAAATCAAGGCTAGTAATTCCTTGCTCAACCCAAAAATCCTCCAAGTTAATTAGATCTTAGAGTGGAAATGATCACCTAGGTCATAAGAAAATTGCACAAGAATTGGTATTCGACAAAATTAAACAAATGTTTTTGGAAAATAAGAACAAGCAAATATCAAATTAGGTTGTTAGGTTTGAGGAAGATGTTTCCTACAATAAATGCTTAAAATTTAGTGTAGAGGGGGATTATGATCTCCAATAGATCTTTAAGCTAGATCCTTTATCATCCTCCATGAGTAGGAAGGTTGTGCATTCTTAATAAAAAATATAAGTATCCTTTAGATTATGTCGAGCAGACACTCAAGGAGACAAGCCTTGAAACTAAAAGTAATTAAAATAAAGTGGAAATCTACTTTGATAACAATTCAAATTTTGTTGAAATGGTCTCCAACACCAATGTCTACAAGTCATGTGACAACTCAAGATATGAGGATGTGCATGGCCAAAGTGTAGGCTTGGACAAGGTGTCGACAAAGAAATTATTGTCTTCCCATAATATTGACACCTCAATTGAGTCAAATCCAGAAAATATTTTTTTGGATATCCCCTTCAATAGCCTTTGAAAGCTTTGGATAATATTTTGAGGAGTAAGCTATCCACAAACTTTAAAATGGTCACAGAGGCTCAAATAAATCTGAAGAATTTTCTAAGAAACCAAATAAAGTTGTGAAAAGGAGAGACAATATAGAAAAAGAGAAAGGGGTCCCTACCATAAATTTTGTAACAAACTAAAAGAAGAATTACCTAAATGCTTTGATACTTTTAAGAATAGGTCAGATGATCCTCAAAACATGGTTGATGATGAATCTTAATTGCATAAGCTAGAATATCAAGGGACTAGAATCCTTTGATAAAAAATACATAATAAGAAGATATTAAATTTGTAAAAAAGTAAAGATGTTATCCTCTTACAAGGAGTAAAAGCTACTAATCTCACTTTGGAAAACAACCTAAAATTCTTATAGAAATGTGTTGCCCAGTTCTTCTCCAATCATGTTAAAGGGAAGGTTGTTGTGGCTATTCTATTATCCAATTGATGGGATTACTATGTGACTAAGTTTGGTGTCTCTCTTTGCAATAGGTCAGTGTGGGTTGTCATAGAGAAAGATAACCATAAGTTTAGTTAATGATCTATCTATGCTTCCAATGATTACATGGAAATAATTAACTTTTGGAAATGGCTCAATTATGTTCCTAATGTTCCCTCGCTTATACATGGATATTTCAACATGATAGAAAATGACCAAGAAAAAATTGGAGCTTTGGACATAGATTGGAAGGGAAATGAGAAGCATTTTTGGGAAGAAAAAAATCAAAGTTAAAGCTTTATGACCCCCTAGAAGGGGGAAAATGAAATCTAAATCAATTTGGTTTACATGGTGCAATGCACAAAAAGGAAATAAAAGGATCTACTATCAACTAGATAGGTTCTATGCAAATAGGGAATTATTCTTTGAAAAAATAGAGGAAGAAACAAAAGTAAAGGTCTATTCATGCACACTCTCAAATCATCATCTAATTAGTTCAAAAATTCTAATAGCTAAGCAAAATAGTGAGGAAAACAATGGGGGACAAAAATTCATCTTGAACTCCAACCTTTTGAAAGATGAAGGTTGTAATAATGCTATCTTTACTTCAAAAGAAATTAATAAATAGTTGCTTAAAAATTACTCAAATCAAATAATAAAACCTAAGCTAACTTCTTCCAAACTATCATGGGTAAAAAAAGAAAAGTATCTTAGAAATGAGGAAAAAATTATCTAAGAAAATACAATCAACCTAGAAAATAACCTTCATGACAATCCTGAGAAAATAGAGTTGAATGAAGAATTAACTCTCTGCAAGAATTCCTTAAGAAGTCTATAAACTAGGAAAATTTAGGGTCAAAAAGGAAGGGAAAAAATAAACTAGCTAAGTAAAGGGGATAAACGCTTGATATTTTTCTTTAATTACATTAAAGAAAAAGTATAAAGGATAAAATAGAATGTGTATGGGATGCAGATAGCCTAATCTCTAACCCTGAAGATGTGCTAGATCATTTAGCCTCTTTTTTAAAAATCTTTTTACCTTATAAGACCAAGGTGACCACTCACTTAAAGCTAGGAGTTATTGTAAATGATTGATTCCCAAGTTAATTAAAGAACAAATGGTCCTCATGAATTTGAAAAAAAAAATAACAAAATATGAAATTGAACTCACAATTCAAACTTATATCAATGATAAATCTTTGAGTCCTGATGGACTCCCTATTGAATTTTATAAAAATAATATAAATTGGATATCTAGAGTTATTGTTTATATATAATGAAGCTATAGCTAAAGGCTCTTTTGGCAAAGAGATAAACAAGGATATAATAAAACTAATTCCAAAATATGGGGATACAAAATTAATCGCACACTAGAGGCCAATAACTCTCCTCAATGTGTCTTACACGATCCTTGCAAAAAACAATAGCTAAGATTACCCTCTAGCTATTAAGATTGCTTTATTTGTGATTACTTCTGAGGCCACTTACTACATCCTTAGAGATGACTTAGGTGGTCCCAAAGTTAAAGGTTTAAATCTCCCTAACAATCAAGATTTAATTAACATCCACTTTGTGGATGATACCGTTATGTTTCTAGACTTAGATAAAGAAAACATAGATTGACTAATTTGTAGAAATTGAACCTCTTATGTGAGGCTTCTGATACAAAGATATCTAAAAACAAGTCAACAATGTTGAGTTGGAATGAAACCCCACCAAACTAGTTTACCCAATATAAAATTCAATGGGGGGGGCCAATAAGAAAATAAAATACCTTGGTATCCCATTTGCAATTAGCCCTAATCTTTAAAATACGTGTGGAATTTTATCAAGACTAAAATTAAAAAGAAAATTGATAAATTGGAATAAACTATACTTATCCTTGGCTGGGAGAATCCAAAAGTGCCAACAAATTCTCTCAACATATACAATTTACTATTCCTTAGCCTGGTTATTTCATATTTATCAACTAGAAGAAATTCAAAAAGAATCATAAAATTTCTCTGGTCATATGGGAAGGGCACAAATAAGAAACATGTTATCAAGTGGGATTGGTGTTGTGGGGCTAAAGAAATGGAAGGACTGGGTTTAAAGGACCTAAAAAGGTAAGGGATTGCTCTTGTATCAAAGTGGATAGTAAATTCTTTATAAGGAGAAGAGCCATAGAAAGTGCTTATCAGAAACAACATCCTTAAGGTAGTGCCAAAAAAAAAAAAAAATATAGGAACAATCCATTTACTGACACTCCTTAATAGGATTGTTCCATACTCAACCAAATGGCTACATTTTCTTCAAAACCATTTGGAAGGTTTGTGAACAAGTAAGAAAACTAATAATACGCAATGATAACAAGACTTATACTAACAAACCAATTTGGTGGAATATTTTTCACAAAAATAAGCCTATTGCCTTATTACAAGGCTACTTAGCCAAATCTTGGGTGAAAAAAGGAATCATTGATTTCAAATAAATTTTATGTGATGGGGATCTTAAACCATGGTCCACTCTAAGGAAGGGGTATGATCTACCAAACACGCAATGGAGAACATACTCTTTATTAAGAGAATTGTGTAAAGGGCTATTATTTGAAAATAATATCTCAAAATGTTACAGTTCTAATTTGGTGCAGGGGCATTAAGAGCCTCATAATCATATTTTATTATTTTTGAGTTTTAGGTTTTTTAGTGTGTTTTGAAGTGTCCTAAGGTCATTTATAACCATTTATATCATGTGGGTTCATTTTGTAGTGCTAATTAGGTTTTTGTTTAAAAAGTGTAAAAATTGTCAAATGTTGCAAAAAAGTGTCATGCAACTTTGACAAGTTGTCAAAAAAAGCAAGAAATAGTTACATAAAAGCAATAAAACATTAAAAAAGTAGTTATAATTGGTTGTAAATGAAGGAACACACTCTCAAAAGTTGAATGGTGGGCTGGAAAAACTGATTTTGTAGTTTTTTTGGAATGAAAGCAAGATTTTTGTGTGTTTTCCCAAAGTTTCCACTATGTTATTCTTTCTTGTACGAAATGGTATGGCCTCATATCAAGGAATATGATATATGGATGGAAGTATATTTGTTTAGTTTACAATGCTTTTTTTCTCCTTGAATTTAATTGAGTATTGTAGAAGTTGTGGGCCAAATACCCTCACTAGCTTGTTCAAAAATTAATGTTTGTAGGCATAAAATAATGTTGTACGGATCTATACAAACTGATACAACCCATAAAAGTGGATGAATAGAAAGAGGTTGATGTTACAACAAAACTTTATTTTTACCAGTATTTTTGGAAATACATTTTGAAAGGTCAAACAAGCCTATTTCTCAAAACTCCCTATAGCAAACCTAGGGTTTCTAGGATGCTTAAAAAAATCATCTTTTTATTCTACTATTGAAAATTATATAAATTTGTGAAAACCTTCATTTGGATGTGTTCTATGTGTCCACAAAAGGAAAAATCCTAATTTTATCATTTGAGTGGTTTATGAAGGTCTATATGTTTTCACTAGCCCTAAGATTATTAAATAGGCCTAATTGCAACTATAACAACCTTGTTTTTCCCCGTTCTATACAAAACAACCCTACTTAATTTTAACATATGTTTAGTAAGAGAAAAGGGTATCTAAATCAGGTTTTACATCTCTGTTAGCAGTTGCATGGAAAAGGTTATGACAAAAAAGGTCTTTAAGGAGGGCTACTAGGCAGTTGAAATTCTAGGTTGTAAGATATAAGTTGAAATATCCAAGTAAGGTGTGAGATTTTCTTTGAGGAGTTTTTTGTTTTTTGCAAATTGTTTAACCTCTACATCATTTTGGTATTAGATCTAGAAGACCCCGAGAGTGCAAGGTATGCACCAAGACAAGAGAGTTGTGAGAAAAAGTTTGTTGGAGGTATGAAAGAGAGTTGGTGACTTATATCTTCCAATAGTGATGAAACTGGGTAGAAGGTGTGAAGATTTCTTCCACTGAGAGGAAGTGGGTAGAAGAGGTCTTGAAGGGTGCATCTTCCAGAATCCTATTGAGTAGAGGATAGTTGTGTGTGTGAAGGTATTGTGATATCAAAAGAATGAAAATGTTGAGGAGAATAATCCATGAAGAATTGAAGGGTAAGAAGTTGTGAAGCAAGTAACAAGAGATGAGAAGAGAAAGGACTGAGATGAAGAAGAAAGATGAGAAGGAAAAACAAGTAAGTATTCAACAAGAGATAATAGGGTTGCGACAAGATTTGGAACAAATGCAATATTTTTTTAAAGAAATAATACCGAGTATAGTAACATTTGTGTGGAGTTGGAACATCACCATTTACAAATTTGTCAAGTGTTCGATAAAAGAAATTGCAGAAAGAAGAAAGAGGCAACAATTGAGAAGAAATATAAAAAATAATAATCAAGATGATGGTAGAGCCAAAGCCATCCAAGGAAGAGGAAAAAGATGAAAAAAATGAGTCCATTGAAACTCAAAATTTTGTTTCTAACAATATCTGTGAGTATGTGTTTACAGGTGTAGCAAATGAAGAATAAGATGCAAAAGAGTATAAAGAAGGAGAAGTGAATGCAGTGTATGAATATTGTTATGGAAATGTAGCACAATATGGTGAAGAAGATGTTGCAAAAACAATAGAGGTACTGGTTATATTTTTTGATTTTATGGATGATGAATATGCTAGCAAATGGTATTCAAATGATGAAGATGAAGACATGGATAGTGGTAATGCAGCATATGAACAAGAACTAGAGTTTTTGAACCTTGAAGCTGAGAAGATGCTAAGTAAGAGATGGTGCAAGAAGAAAAAATATCTGAGGAAAGTTAGGAATGTAGAACATACAACAGGGTGTAAGGAGCATCAACTTTTGGAAACGAATTCCCAATTGAATGACAAGTGGCAGAGAAGTGGAAGACCTAAGGTAAAAATGAAACATGCATTTGAACTTTTGCAAGAAGAGAAAGATTTCCATATATCAGATTTGCAGGTTGAAGAAGTCCATGATGGAAGACATTGACAAATTTGCAGATCACATTTCAGATGGAATTGAGATTTTTCTTTCATCAGGAGTATGGTGTAGGGTCATTAGGAGCCTCATTAGCATATTTTTTTATTTTTGAGTTTTAGAATTTTTAGTTTGTTTTGAAGTGTCCTAAGGTCATTTATGACTATTTAGAATCACGCGGGTTCATTTTGGAGTGCTAATTAGGTTTTTGTTTAAAATGTGTAAAAATTGTCAAATGTTGCAAAAAAGTGTCATGCAACTTTGACAAGTTGTCAAAAAAGTAAGAAATAGTTACATGCAAGCAAGAAATCATTACAACAGTAGTTATATTTGGTTGTAGATGAAGGAATACACACTCAAAATAAGAATGGTGGACTAGAAAAACTAATTTTGAAGTTTTTTGGAATGAAAGCAAGTTTTTTGTGTGTTTTCCAACATTTCTAGTTTGTTCTACTTTCTTGTAGGGCCGGGTATGACCTCATATCAAGTAATATAATAGATTTATGTAATTTTATTTTTTTATAGTTTAAAATTCTTTTTGTCTTGTTAAATTTCATTGAGTAATGTAGAAGTTATGGGCCAAATACCCTCACTAGCTTGTTCAGAAATTACTATTTGCAGGCATAAAATAGTGTTGTACGGATCTATAGGGACTGGTGACCCATAAAAATGGATGAATGGAAATAGGTTGATGTTACAAAAAAAAATTGTTTTTACCAATAGTTTTTGAAATGCATTTTGAAGGGTCAAACAAGCCTATTTCTCAAAATTGCCTGTAGCAGACCTAGGGTTTCTAGGAAGCTTAAAAAATTAATATCTTTTTATTCCACCATTAAAAAATTATTAAACTTTTTGAAAACCTTCAATTGGATGTGTTCTATGTGTCCACAAAAGTAAAATTCATAATTCTATCATTTGAGTGGTTTATGAAGGTCTATAAGTTTTCACTAGCCCTAGGATTGTTAAATAGGCCTAATTGGAACTGTAACAACCTTTTTTTTCCCTATTTCATACAAAACAACCCTACTTAAATTTAACATATGTTTAGTAAGGTCCAAAAGGGTACCTAAATCAGGTTTTACATCTCTATTAGCAATTGCATGGAAAAAGTTATGCCAAGAAAGGTCTTTAGGAGGGCTACTAGACAGTTGAAGGTCTAGGTTCTAAGATAAGTTGAAAATCCAAGTAAGGTGTGAAATGTTTTCTTTGAGGATTTTTTTGTTGTTTGAAAACTATTTAACCTCTACATAATAATTTATGTGGAAAACTGATCAGTTACAAATGGAAAGATGACATTGTATTTTATAAAGGGAATGCTAGAAATTTATATAACATATGTCATTCGGAAGATATTATAAAATCTATAAAAAGTTGTTGGTATATGAATGACACTCAAGCAATTTGGAAAAAAAAAATTAATTGGATATGGAACAGTGTCTTGGAACCCAAAAAAGCTTTATTTAGATGGATGCTACTCTTAAAAAATCTATCATGGTCATCATATAAATTTATAGTGTAAGTACAAATTTATGTGGCTTATGTAGAAATACTGACAATATTGAGCATATCTTTTTTATTTTTTATTTTTCTAAAGAGATATGGCTAATGTTTTATGGTGAGTTATGTGATTGAGGCAACATCAGACAACTTTAAAAACATGAAATCATTATTGGTAAAATTGAAGGTCTGGATAAATATTCTAGTTTATTTTGGCTTATTATTTCTATTGAAATCCTTTGGATGATTTGGAAAAGTAGGAATGAGGAAAAATTTCAAGATAGGGTGAGGGTACTTACCGATTCTAATGAAAAAATTAATCCTTCACAATCTCTCTCTGCAGGTTACTTTGGCATTGGAGGTGTTCAAGGACAAATTTAAAAAGGTGGCCAAAGGTGAAAAGATACAAATAAAAGAGGATGAAGTTAAATATGTAAGGACCTGACAACACAATTCAATCTTTCATTCAAAAAAGAGTTCAAGGCATTTCAAGAATTTTATAACAAAAAATCAAGTAAATTGATATATGTAGTGTAATCTACTTTCATGCCTCTTTTTGGGATGTAAAATTATTACTATATGTAGTTGTAGTTGTATAGTATACTAAGATATCATAACATGATACTTCATATCAGATAAACAACCATAATGTTGTTTTAAATATCTGATAGTTCCTTTTTGATATATATAAACTATTTTTAATCTAAAATAAAATAAAATTCCATCTATATGAACTTATCCTACTACCTAGTCAAGTCAATAATGAAGATGTCTAGAGAAGGCTTCTTCCATGTGGTTCCAAGAGCTCATTCGGTGGAGTAGAAGGTATATACAAACACATAATAGTAAGGACATAATTTGGAGAGTATGGAAAGAACTATTTGATCCTCTTTTCTCTCTATTCCACATTAATTTAGCTATAACCTTAGTTATTTAAATTTAGTGAAGAGGTCCTATAAGGTGTCAAAGGAATTGGGGCTATATCTTCCCAAAAAAATTATGTAATGTATGCCAAACTTCATTGGGTGTATCCAAGGATTCTACATGAAAGAGGAATTTGGAGATACATTAAGACACAAAAATCCAATGTTTTGATCACATTTGTTAAACCACTTTTCTTTAGCTTCCTCAATATCAAATTATCTCTCAATTCTCATTGTTACCCTATACAAGCCTTTATTTTCTAGTATAAGTTGTACTTTTAGTTTCCAATCATGATAGTTAAAGAATGTTAATGGTGTGACAATATGATCTGAATCCATTCTTCAAAATAAATTATTGTAGAAATGAATTACAAAAGGAAAGTAGGAAGTGCACATGACATACTAGACAACATCCCTTTTATTTTGTATTAGATTCCCTAATATTTTTGCACTTTATATGTTTAGTATATAGACAAGTCCAATGGAATAAAAAAGTTCACTTTATAATTTTAGTGTGATAATATTTCTAATGGATCAGACGTTAAAAAATTTCACTTTAAAAAATGGCACTCAATTTCGAGTTTCCAATCAAAAGTTACAATAATTTCAATATTCCTTTATGTTGCCTATTTCAATTACACTTCAATTTTATTTTTTTAAATGTCAATCCAAGTGATAAATTGAGATGGGGATAAATTTAAACCATCACTATTAGGAATCATAGTTTTAGCCCTCATATGACCATACTATGTGACTCGGTTCTCTTGGTGATTTCTCCTCCCCATTTTTTGCTAATGGAACTCAAGGGTAAATGTTGACCTCAACGAATTTCAAGCTGCTATGAATAGTGATTCTTGCTGCCGATTTAATTTGATGGGTTTGTGGCCACCGATAGTCTACACATAAAGAATAATAGGTATAGGTAAAGACTATGATGTATATTGTGTTGCCTTTGTAGTCAATTTTGTGGCCTCTTCAAACTAAACTACCCCCTCAAACTTAAATTTATGTTGAATTATAGCCTAGAAAAAATGAAATTGTAGGTTTATGTTGGATTGTGGTCTATAAATTGGCCTATCACATCCTTCATATCAATAATTAAATCACTGGCTTAATATGATCTCCACAAAAGCTACTGAGAGATCACACCTGACATTCACATCAAATCCAAATTGAGATCATATGGAATGAAATAGATCCCATAGACCAACCTTTTTCCATGACCTTTGTAAATATTTAAATAAGAACCAAACAAACACAACAAGCCAAAAAATTGCATGCACTATTGTTTTTCAAAAAAATATCTCAATAAAAAATATCAAACTAGCAAACAAAAACTAGAACAACTCTGATAGCATGATTTTTTTTTCAAGATATCTAGATAGAATACTAGTATTGAAATAAGCCGCAAATGTAGAGCAATCACACACTCCTACCTACGAGATTAAAAACCATTGAATGCCAAAAAAATAATATACATGAAAAATGGATAAATCAACATGAAGATTAGCCATGGGTGAGATGTAAAATTAAGAGAGGGGGGATAAAATTTTAATCCGAGCAGTGAATCTAGTTGAGTATTCAACTCCCACTAACTAATATAGGTGGTGAGTTAACTCCCAAAATACTCACAAGAGGTGGTGAGATAACTTTCATTAATATGGACATCTAAGTAGGGTTAATGCCATGTCTATATATCCATGTACATAGTACATGAAATAATTTATACATCAAAATTTATTTTTATTATATATATTAGATATTATTCATTTATTTATTTAAATTTATATATAATATTAATATATAATTAAAAAATTATTAACATTAAAGAGTAAAATATAAAAAAATGTAAAGATTACAGTTGCAAAGAAAATAAAAATATACTCCCTCCCGTTGCAGAAAAACTTCATCTCTGGTCGACATCATATATTTGCAGGCTAAAAATTTTCATCTCGGGCTATAGTATTTTTCTATAGTTGACAAAAAAATTATTCAAGTCATTATCGATTTAATTGGTGGCCGAATATTTATTTAAAGGGCACAATATTTTTGGTGGATTTATTATTGGGCATCCATATTTAATTGGTGGCAATATTTCATTTTTTGCATATTTGAATAGGTGGTCAAAATTATTTTACAAATTTAAATTGCTACTAGCAATATTTAAATCTACAGTAAAAAATTGTTGCAAAGGGTTTTGATTTTTGCAGGTTTGAAAATATTGTTTGTTGGCCTCGCAGACTTGCCATTAACACCTACTGACTGTGCAAGTTGGATGGAGCTTTAATTGCAACTATTGACTATCCTCATGTTGGCCACCAACCCCTATCAACCTCCCGTTGACTTCCTTTCATCTACCATTCATCAACCACCGAAGATTAAGCTCCCACCAAGGTCATATCAGGGAACCTATAGCTTTCTCTCCGAGCGATGCCACCAAGCGGTACCGCTTTGTCGTCGCTGTCCCGCCACCGCATCGTCACTGGCCTTGGTGGCACAACCTTGTTTTTACGAGCACCCAACCCGTGGTCCTATTGCGGACTAGGGGCTTATTTTTTGCCCCTAGGTGCTTGTTTTTAGCACCTGTTTAGCTTGCACACCCTAATAGGGAAATTTTTTCAATGGAGCATAATTTTTCACTAGGATATCAAAATTTCACAAACAAGATATCGCCAGAAAGTTGGTTTTGTGTACTTCAGAGCGGTGTAGAGTATTTTTCCATATTTTGTTGTGGGTACAAATTATAGCCAACTGAAGTCAGTGCTTCCTTTTGGAATTCTGAGTTTGTATATTTTCACCAGTTTGTTAGATTTTGGAGATTCCAATAGCATTGCAAAGGTGATTCAAAGTTCTATCATTCTGTCCATCCAATTTTTTTAGATTAAACTCTACATACATTCTATTGAGTTTTTGCAATTTGAGGGATTTGCTTGATACTTTGGACATACTGCAATTTGGAGAAGGTTTGTTTGTATTGGGAGGCTTCATTTTCAGTGGTACACCATATCGTGGGGGTTTCACAAAATTTCTATCAGATATATTTGCCTCTTGGTAGTTTTTTTTTTTTGTAACACATGGTAGAATCAAGATTTGAGCTTCTTATTCCTCACAATTATCACACATGGAAGGTGAAGATGCAAAGGCTGAGGAACAACCAATATTCATTAGAGAACATGAGAAGTTTGCACACTGGAACAAATGTGATGAGGTGATGGGATTAATTGCATTGCATGTTTTTGAATCTTTGTTCTTCCACATTGAGGAGTGTACTACACCTAAATAGGTATGGGACAATATAAGGATCTCTTTGGTTCTTTTAGTGATGTTAGAGCATTGCAATTAGAAGCTAAGTTGGCATCTTTTTCCACTGATATATTCCCTACAATTGAGGAATATCTTGTGAATTTTAAGTCTTTATGTACTCAGTTAGTAGGGTGTGGGAAGGATAAAACTGATAAGGAATGCATATTCTTGATCTTGTCTAAGTTGAAGGGTGCATTTGCCTCTTTTTCCACTTCTTTCTATTCCACTATGGATGGATTAAGTGATAATTTTTTCATGCCATCATTTGAGGTCTTTTGTGAGATTGAACAAGGAGCAATCTAAGCTTAGTCAACATGATGTCACTTCCAATTCTCATGCATTGCTCACCACACCACATAAGGGGAAAGGGAAGAACAAGGGTAAAGCTAAGTCAGGATCTATTGGTAATTCCTCCACCTCATCAAAAGAGGATAAACATAAGAAGGAGTAACCCACATCTACCTTTTACAAGGGGATAGGGCATAGTGAATAGTTATGCTTTAAGAAGGAGATTCATGAGTTAAAAAATCTTCTCAAGGATCACAATATTTCAATTTCTTCATCTAGTTCACCTTCTTCTTCTACCACACAAGAAGAGACTCCACATAAAGAGGATAAAGGAACCACCTCTAGAGATTCCACAGGCAATGGTCATGCATTGATTACTACATTTGTTGATAGACATGAAGGATGGATTATTGATTTAGGTGCATCAAGGCACATTGCTAGCTCTTTTGATCACATTATTCTAGGTCCACTTAGAGCACCTAAGCATAACAAAATGCTAAGTGCTAATGCTAATATGGTTCATGTAGCTAGTATGTGTGATGTAGATTTGGGTACAGGTCATGTCCATGATGCAAATCATATTCCTGAAATGGCCCATAACCTTCTCTTAGTTTATCAAATTGTATAGGGAGGAAATACATTTGAGTTCACATTTGAGTCAGTTCTCATTCAGAATGATCTAGGAAGGCTCATTGTTGTAGGGTTGGTTGATCATCAATCAAGGGTATATACCTTCACCCACTTCTATCATGATGATGATCCTTATGTTCTTGATTCCCCAGATTCTAGAGTGGTTAGTAATTCACATGACGAAAATGGTGGCTAGTTGAATTTAACTCTTCTTTGTGTGGCTCCATCATCTCATTCCATACAATAGGATATATATAGTTTTCCAGACTTGGGATTACATCATGGATTTTTTTAGGTATTGAAAACTTAGCTACTTCTAAAGGTTTGGAGGAAATTCTTGAGAGGATAACTCTCCTCTATGGAGATTCTACTTTGGATGGTATTCTTGAGTCTCCAGAGTCTATTATTTCAACCTTGATGGGGGATCTTAATTTTGGTGAGACTTCCTTGGAGGCACTTGGTTCATTTTCAGATATTTCATATATGAGGCTTCTTCCCTTACATTTCATTATGGATTTGGAGTTTCTTCCTCATCTACCATTGGATTTGTTTCTTCTTAGATGGAGACATGTGGTTTGTCATCATTGGATACTCTTTTGGCTTTAGACTCTCTTCAGTGGTCTTGGTGATGCTTCATTCAGGGAGGGTAAATCTAGTATCCATCTTTTCCGTCATGGGAGGTATCATTATATTATATTCTTGTGATGGATGTAGCTCTTGGGGGGTATTGATGTTGATACCTCCATCATCACTTCCATTTCTTGTACATGATTTGCATTAGATTTTGCATTATATCTCTTTTTGGAGAGGAGTTTTGTCCCATGAGGTTTTCTCTTTTTCTTTGTTTGTAGGAGATTGTATTTTCATCTGTACATGGGTAGCTAACATGGCCTAGTATCTAGAGACATCTTTGCGTTTGCATCATTGGCATAATAACTACACTCCCTAGTTGCAATGATGGGGGGTGTTAGTGTGAATGGGGTTATTTCCTAACTATTTCCTAGAGAGGACCTATTCACATCATTAATAAGTTTACTTAAGAGTTACTTTCTTAGGTGGAATTCTAGAAACTAGTATTAATACAAGGTCATGTATCATTAATTAGCTTGTAGTTATCTAGGCATTTAATATTTCACTCATGCATTTAAAATTTTGCATTAGGACTTTTATGTTTGCATCTAAGGAGGTTATCCAACCTCCTCTTACGTTGACTATATAAACAAGGTGCTTGTACATTTATAAATAATTCTAGATCAATTCATCATAGATCATCATTTGATCATATTGTCTTCTTGCTCATGATGCATCAATTTCTTGTTCACGTGGATGGTGTTCTTGGTTGATCCATTAAAGGTTGCAACTTCAAGTGGGTTATTGTTGATTCATATATCCAACAATTACTATTTTTATATCTCACATGGGTCTTTGTAGCCTCTTAAGACTCATGGCCCCCAAAAGGGTGTAGTCTCAAGGCATGTGACTTTCTTTGCACAAGCCACAACCTCTAAAGGCCTATGACTTGTGCAAGACAAGTCACATAGGCTTGTATCTTTTTTGAATTTATTTTTTAAATAAAATTTAATGCATTGTATGCTGTACATATTTTTATGATATTTTTTTGTATACTAATCTATTTAGTGAAAAATCAAAATAAATGGGGTTACAGTCCCTCTACCAAACTATGACATAGTAGTTCTCAGAGTTAGTGGAGCCTAAAAATATTCTATCTAGACCTTAGGTAGATATGGGGTCCATCCATATTAAATTCTCTTAGTTTTAGTTATTTCAACATCGTTTGACTATTCCAAGAATGAATGCATTCTTGAAAAGGAGTGATTTGAGAGTAGTGTAATAGTGGCAACAAGAATATTTTATTTTTTGTGCATCATGGGGTAAATATATCGTACCAACATGTCAAGGTAGATAGGTGAATGATATTTGAGGCCTTAGTTTTTTTCTTGGTCTCTTGATCCTTCCAAGCTACATTATTCCAGTGTAATCTTTGAAGAATCGTGAGAGCAAAAAACTACCAAACTATGACAAAATAGTTCTAAGATTTTTTGGCACCTATGAATATATTTTTCTAAACATATAGGTGGATATGGATTCCCTCCACATTGAACTCTCTAATTTTTGTTCAACTCAAAACCATTTGACCATGCAAATAATAAATATGTTCTTGCAAAAAGCATAATTTGAGAGTAGTGTAACCATGGTAACAAGAATATTTTGTGATTTGTGAATCATCAAATCAAATCAACTATGAAAACAAATTAGTGTGGTTAGGTGAATGATATTAAAGGCCTCAATTTTTCCCCATGATGTCTCTCAATCCTTCCAAGCTATATTATTCTAGTGGTCTCTTAAGAGCCCTAAGAGTAAAAATTGCCAAATTATGATAGATAATTTCTTAGAGCTTTTGACACCTACAAATGTTTTTCTAGATATGCAATTAGATATAGGGTCTATCCACATTAAATTATATTATTTTTGGTCAACACAACATTGTTTGACATGTCAAAAGTGAATGCATTCTTGGAAAAAAAATCATTTGAGAGCAATGTAATTGTGGCAACAAGCATATTTTGTATTATGTGTGTCATGGTGCCAAACTAACTATGCCAACACATTAGGGTGGGTAGGTGATTTCTATTTAAGGCCTTTGTTTTTTTCCTGGGACTCTTGATCATTCTAGAATTTTTTTGGTGTAGTCTCTTAAGAGTCCTAAGAGTAAAACACTACAAACTATGATTGAGTAGTCTCAAAGTTCATGACACCTAAAAATGTTGTCTAGACCTATAGGTGGATGGTAGGTTCCTCTATAATACCCTATCTCAATTTTTTTCAACATAACACTATTTGACCATGCCAATGCTAAATGAATTTTAAATACTTTTTCTTTTTGAGAGGAATGTAAGCATACCAATATGCATATTTTGTATTTTGTGCATTGTGGGGCCAAATTGATAATGCCAACACATCAAGATGGGTAGGTGAATTCTATTAGAGGCCTTGGTTTTTTTTACTAGTACATTTATCCTTCTAGGCTATATTATTCTAATGCAATCTCTTAAGAGCCCTAAGAGAAAAAAGAATTCCAAACTATAATAGAGTAGTTCTCAAAGTTGGTGACACCTACAAATTTTTTGTATAGATCTAAAAATGGATGTTAGATCCCTCTTTAGTACCCTACCTTGGTTTTTTTGACTAGTACATTGATCCTTCTAGGCTATATTATTCCAATGCAATCTCTTAAGAGCCCTAAGAGAAAAAATAATTCTAAACTATAATAGAGTAGCTCTCAAAGTTGGTGACACCTACAAATATTTTGTATAGATCTAGAAATGGATGTTAGATCCCTCTCTAGTACCCTACCTTGGTTTTTTAAACTCAATACCATTTGAACATGCTAATAATGAATGCATTGTTTTAAAATGCATCACTTGAGAGTAGTGTAAGCCCGTCAATAGGTATATTTTATGTTTCATGCATCATGGGGTTGAACCAATTATGCCAACACATCGACGTGGGTAAGTGAATACTATTGGAGGCCCCATTTTATTCATTGGTTATCCTAATCCTTGAAGGATATGTTATTTTAGGATAGTCTCTTAAGAGTCTTGAGAGAAAAAATTCCCAAATTTGATATAGTAGTTCTTGGAGTTTGTTGCACCTATGAATGTTTCATTTGGACCTACAAGTCAACTTCTAGTCCATGTATAGTAAATGGAAACCTTATGAATTTAATTATTGTTCATTATAAAAATCTTTTGACTATATTATATCAATGTCCATGACCCATCAATGCAATTTTATGGCATGATTTCTATAATGCCCAAAACACTCTACCAAAACCTAACTAAGGACAAGACACAAATTCCAAATTTTGACCACATACACTTGACTAACTCACAAAGTCTTATTTCCAATAAATGAAATTCATGAAAACCATAGAAACATTTGACCAATAAATTATATGAACTTCATGAAAACCATAGAAACATTTGACCAATAAATTATAGTCATTCAATCATAACCTCATAATAAAAACTTGAAGGTTTAATAAATAAAATAATTAACTTTATAATTTTTGATACTCTAATACCAGTCAAATAAATCTTAAATATAACATGCATGGTAAAATAAGGTAGAAAAACAGTGTACTCTTCCTTATAGACATTGAGAAGATCAAGACCTCAAGAGTATAAAGCAAACAAAGTTGACAGAATATGTTCTTTGTTAGAATTATGGGTAAGTTGTAAGTATGTCTCTTGAGTATGGAAAAAGCCTCAGTCCAAATGACGGAAACATATAAAAAGGCTTCTAAGGTTGTAGAAGTGTAATTTTTTGCTAAACTGAAAAAACTATAGACATCATTAGCCCTATAAAGATTCAAGATTTGGATTCCTATTGATTCTATAAGCAGAAGATAAACAACAATAAAATATATTATTGGTAGCCAGACTAGATAAGAAACCACCTTTTATGCCTCTAGATCAAAGCAAGTTACAAAATTTGATGAATCTCTCTTACCCCTCACAAATTTCTTTTCATCTATTAATCATTCATAAAAATGTCACTTGGGGAACAAAACTGTGATGAGAAAGTGTGAGTGGAATAGGAGAAGAAAGTATCTCATAGCAACAAATACAATTTTTGAATAAAAATCTCATTATGAACACAAAATGTAGGAATAAATCAAAGACTTTGAAAGTAAATAAAGTTTATCAAACATAAATATTTTAATAGTAAGTCAAATTTCTTTTGATTTTCAAACATGCATATTGTTTACTCTTTTCTTTCACCAATCTTGGTTTTGAACTCTAGAGACTACTAACAAAACCAATGTACATGAATTCAACTGCTAGCTTCCAAACATTTAAATCTCATTTAATTCCATGAATTCACTTGGTGAGTTCCAAGAAATAAGTTATAGTATTCTCATGCCTCAAACCTCCATTCAACATCACATGCATGCCATAGGTACAAACTCTTTCTATAATCCATTTATAGCATTGCAAAGCATCCCATTTCACCAATTTTTTAATGCCATTAATGAGATCCATAAGCATAATCCACTCCCATTTTTCGAAAGTTGGATCAGATCAAAAGAAACATTATGGATTTTCTCCTCTTTAGATAATTTATTAATGTTTCTAATCAGGGTGTCCATGCCCACTTTCAAAAGCTTCTTCCTTTTTTTTCCGTTAGCATTGAGTTGCAATGCTATCTCTTCAACATCATTTGGCTGCTTAGTAGAAGTTTGGTTCGAATCTTGGTTCTAGTTTTGAGAAAATACAAGCCAGGAATCATGCAGATTACCAAAAAGCCCTAGAAGAAGTCCCCATCTTCAGTAAAACCACTACTCCTCCATATGACTCCTGATCCCTTGGTGCATGGTATTAAATTCTTCCTTCCACTCCATGAATTAGAGTATGGTTAGATAATCTCTCTGAAACTGATTCGCTTCTACCATTTGAAGTGGATAATCACATTAAAATATCTTTATTGTTCTCTATTTACATATACCTAAATAGTTAAATCAACATATATAATACTTAAATATTATCAAAGAACTAAAATATCCTCAAGACTTATATGAAGTGTTTTAAAACAAGGTAGATTATATTTAAAGAGGAAACTAATTTATATTTCTCTGTTTTCAAATAGATGATTATTCTAAACAAATAAGTAATCAAAGTTCATAAATTATGGACTAGAAATAGTACTACCTCTTCTCTTGACTAGGAATGATAACAATAATTTTATAATATAATAAAAAATATTTTAAGACATTGTGATAATAATAACCAAGTTTTATTATTATTGAAATAAGATATTACACCCTAAATGAATTAGATCAAAGTAATAATTCTTAATGTTTTTTGTTTACTTATAGCTATGATAAGATAGTGATCATTCAAACTTTTAACTATTAGTAGTTGTACACTAATGGTGTATCTAGCATGAAAGTAATAAAAATAAATTTGAATAGCTTTTACACATATTTATTGTCCAAGATTGTTATATTTTAATCTATTTAAAAATCCAAAAAAAATTATAACTGTGACCTATATTGGCAATGGAATTCACAAAAACATCTACTTAAATAATTAAAACTGAAATTTAATAGCTAAACTATTATATGTCAACCTATCAACCTATTCAAGAATTTACTAATAGTGACTATTACATATCAATCTATGAAATATCCACAAAACACACAATCATACGTTGCTCACTAACATAAAATATTATTGAACAACTTATAAAATAAATTCCATCTTATAGACATACGGATAATTATCGAACAACTTTTAAAATAAATTTTCTTATAGAAATTGAAGAACAATTATTACCTAGCTCATGAAAGGTGCAACTAGTTAATAAATTATCGCAAATAATATTATTACCAATCTAAGTTAAATATTGTACTAAACTTTGGTGAGTAAGAAATACCCTCTTAAAATGGCATTTTAATGAATTCCCACGCTTGTTGCATGATACTATAAAATTTAACTCAGCACATTCTCTTTTACATGAAGCTTTCTTCCACCCTTCTGACTCCTTCGAGTCTAAGCTTGGTTCACAAGCAATTAGAATCTTGGTTGACCCTCGATTAGAATGATTAGTAAATTATAGTTAATATAGCCGAAGCAATGTGAAATCACTCACAACATATCATAAAACAACTAGGTCACCTTAATCATAGTTCATATAGGGTACACTTGTCACATCGTATAATTTTCAACTTCCACTTAAATTTATTATTCATTATAATTTGATTTCGCCATATAAACATTCCTAAGGTCAAGTTATTTACTTAAATCCATTGATAATAGACCATAAGGATTTATCATCCTTTCATTAAATATTTATGGTATTAGAGTAATTCACATTATAATCATTGTCACATGATTTAGAATTAACATCTACATGTTTAATATGACGTCAAACAACTAAAATTACCATTAAGCTTAATCACAACTTGATCAAACATAGTTCATTTATATTATCTAATACCTTTTAGAAACATTACTTTGTGTAGACATGAAAATAATCCTAACTAACATCATGGATCTAATCCCACTCTAATTAACATCCAATTCTTCTGTTAATCAAATAAAGCCATTTATTGATTAAATCACTAATATTCATCACACTTGATTAAATAAATCAAATTATTTAATTAAGTCCTAAAGGTATTCTTATTTGATTCAATAAATCAAAATGATTTAAATAAAATATTAAAACCCTTAAAAATCTTCCAAGTTAATTAATCTGAATTAATTAACTCATAATCATAATTATCATTCTCTAGCTTTTGACTCAACTTGAGTCAAACCTAAACCCTTAACTAACCCACCCACTTGCACATGAAATTCATTTTAATTCATTATCTAATTATCTCTATTTTCCCTCACAAGGCATATTCCCAAGGAATATTCCCTCATTAACTCCATTTGTTGACTTTCTTGTCCAAACAAATTTCACCCCCAAAATCTCTCAACCATATGCATTTAAAGCCATTTTTCAAATTTCAAACCCACCTAACTTCATTTACTTGCACAATCTCCAAAATGTGCTCATTCCTCCTCCAATCACATGTGGACAAGTAGCCTTCTCTCATTGGTTGGTCTTTTGTCCCACATTCATCCAAATCCTTCAATCTTCCAACTTTGAATCTATAAATTCATGGCACTTCTTCCTTCATTTTCATCCACAATTTGAGTATTCTTATTATAGGCATTTTGAGTTCATCATCGTGTATCTCTCGTTCATTGTCATCTTGAAGCTTATCAAGGATTGGGAAAGGGATCCTTTTCATACCAAAGGTGCACCAATCCACTATGGGATAGGTATGCACTATGCTTCTTTTCATGCTTTCATTTGGTTTACTTGGTCTTTTGATTGCTTTGATTACATTATGAGGCATGTTGTAGTATTTCATAGGAGCAGTTTATTTGCATAGTTTTTAAACTCACCATACTAATGTGTGTATAAGTTTTTAGCTACCTTACAGATTTACATGCTCATAAAATGGCGCTAGAAGGAGGGCCCAACAACGGCTCTATCGTAATATCGAATTTACTTGCAACTTGTTTTGTAGAATTTTCTTTCTTTATTTATACACGATTGTGTTAATACCATTGTCTCTATCCATTAAGACTAGTTATATCATGTCTAAGTACAAAGTCATGTTTAAATTGGAGCCTTCTTTAGTCATCATAGAGCCATGTTATTTAGTCATCATGTTAGCTCCATTTACACCGACTCAAGAGTCTTATTGAATGATTTATTTGAATAAAACAAGTTTTATCGACTATCTTGTTGACATTAAAATTTGGATCTGCATTTTGCATATGTGTCTATAAGAGTTTGTCTTACTATGGAAATATTTTGCTAGCAGCCTGCTATCTTGTTTATTACATTTTCTTCTTAAAAATCCATTGATTGTCTTATCATCATACACTACGATTATTCATTGATTCACTAATAGTAATTTATCAGCCTCCCTCCAACTATGTCAATGTAATGGCAATCTCCTTTCTCCTGTACAACCCGAGACTTCAGGCGTATAGTGTAAAAAGTAAATGATATTCTAATGTCAGGTCTTTCCACTGTGTGTTTCCAGGAATGTACCAATCTTCGGCTCTTTTTGACTCTATGTAGTTTTAGGTCTTTCTACATGTTTTCCAAGAATATGCATGTGATATTGGACAGAAATTTTGACATGTTGCATCTGACGTATGACATGCATAAAGTCTCGTAGTCAAGAAAACATAGATTTGATCGAACATTTTGCCATCTTTAAATGCTTAAATGCTTTTGAACCTTTTTTATATCCTACACTGCCATGTACGCACAAAGCCCAGTTCTTAGAAATTCCTTTTTCCTCTGAAAGTATGGCTAACACCCATTAGCAATATGGCATCTAGTTGATTGAAATGATATGTTTTAGTACCTATGTTATTTTGCAATATCGTGTAATCGTTGCTTTAACTAGTTCATGTGGCTTGTCTATCTTGATCTGAAACACCCGTCGATCGCATTAACTTGAAAGTTTTTAACACTTTTTGCACTGGTCAAAAGTCACAAAATTCAGCTTTAAGCTTGAAAGTTTCTAAAGTTTTTTAATTAAATTCATGTTGCATGTATGCTGCAATCATTGTAGTCCATGAAACCATGTCTTTGAGGCCTTTTTCCAATTAGTTCATGTGCCTTGTGTATGCTGCCATATTTGTATATAGGTTACAAAGTTTTTTTTTAGAAGACACACTATTTGCTCAATTCACAGAATTCAAAATTTCCCTATAGGCCATTCCAGCAAAAGTAAAATGAGTGTTTCCAAATCCTAGATGATGCATTTAAATTATTGGAAATGGAGCTGGTGTTTATGGTAATTAAGTTGACTTGTAGCAGCGGCGGTGGTACAACAAGAAGAAGTGCTTAAATATTAAATGTCGCTATATCTTGTGCTAAGATTTTTCAAATCGTCCAAATTCAACCATTTGCTGATTGAAATGACCACTTGTTGATTGTGCCCATAAATACTGAAATTGAAATATTAAATGCATGTGTATCGATCTGAGAAGTCATTTAAAGCATTTGGGTACATATTGAATACAAGCCATTTAAGGCATAAAAGAGGTTGATTTTTGATAGAAAAGGCATTGAAATGAAACATATCTAGATTACAAGTTTAGTGTTCCACTTTTTGATATTGTAGTCCATACAAAGGTGTTGAAGGAGGTAGATATCAAATCAGGCAAACACGTCTCACTCTCTGCAAGGAGGCAATAAACATATACAATTCACAAATATTTGGAATCATTATTAGAAATTTGCAATCATTGTTTGCACTAATTTAGAGTCAAAGCCTAAAATTTTGATATTTTAATCTTTAGCTATGTGTACAAACATTCGAAAGGCAGAAGTTATGGTTTGTCTTCTTGTTTTAATTTTATTTACTATTAATTTTCAATTTATGTTTAACGTGTTGGTGAATAAAAGATTTGGTGGGTTATATTATTTCTGATAAATTTGCACTCTTTGTAGGTTGGTGTTGAAGTTGAACATCAAAATTGAACAAAAGCAAGTGGATTGAAGAAAATTAATCCTTGAACTTTGAAACTAAGACTTGAAAAATCATTTTTTAATGCTTGGGCTTCCATTTTATGGTCTTGTTTTTTTTTTTAAGCCAACTCACTTCTTTTTGGGGTTTAAAATTAATCATTGATTTCATTTCATTTTCAAATTGGTTAAAATTGAACCTTAGAAACACTTACTAGAATTTCAATTTGGTCTAAAACAGAACAATCAACTTCACACTTGGATTTTGGTGCTTAAAATGAACTCACCATTGCTTTGGGGATTAAAATGAACTTGCGCATTCATTGTTTTGTAATATTTTTCTCAATTCGTGTCATTCAAAATGCATATGCACTTCTCTCACGCTTCATGGAAATTTTGAGAACCAAAAACATCCTAGTGACATTGATTGCCTAAAAAATTACCTACACATTTCAAGTTTGGGTTTAAAATTGAATAAATCTTGTGAGTGTGATTGGAGTACATCGTGAGTGTTCGCTCTTTGTTTCTCAACAAAGATCAACTGAACTATAGATATACTTGCTCTCTTTTGTTTATCCATAGAGGGACTGCCTAGTGGGAAAAAGTAATCACCCCAAGGAACGACCCAACCGGTAACACAGTAAAGCCAAGCGACTTCCAACTGCTATATAAGTGTGGGTACTTGAGCAAAGTTCGAGTATCACAAGGATCATTCCGACAAGAAGGGAAACAATGGTCTCTTGCCACATGGATGGTCCCCCATGAATGGAATGCTCGCATTAAAACCCCTTGTTTAGAAATGCCAAAATCCCTAACTATTTGTTGGTGCAAGAACGGTCATTCTGAAGCCATCCCACATTCTTATGACTTTTAATAGAAATGAGAAGTATGCCATGGGAGATTCATGGGTACTGATGCTTGGCTGACCTAAGAAGCGAGTGCACTGTAAGGGGGAGCCTGTGTGTTCAAGAATCTAATCATCCGCTAAGAGTAAGCGTAGCTAGATTTTTCCAAGTGGGAACTCAACAAATATTATCTTTTCATCTAGGATTGTGTATATTCTTGGAATCAAACACTTTGCTTGGATTCAAAATGCTTGGAAAAAAACTTCACAAAATCCTCAAAATTTCAAACCCTTTGGGGGAGGCAAATCCCTTTGATGAATCCAAGTGCTCTTTCTTGCCCTAGGGATTTCATCCTTAGAGGCATCTAAGTATTTGGGTTTAATCATAATTTGTTCTCACTAAATTCAACATTAGGAAACTTTTGTCTTAATTTCCTCAATTCTCCACATAAGGGATTTTGTGGGATGAGAAGAAGTTAGGACATTAGAAATCTAATTTGAAAACCTCATCAAAAATTGTTTGCGCTAAAAAGAAGTCATTAAGCAAAGCTAAGAAACAATTGATCCCCACACATGTGCTCTTTCAAATGATTTCTCGAAAGGTAAAAATCCGAAAACCAAAGCTCAAAAGTCTTAGTCCAAAGCTCGTGAAGAACATCTTTCAAGGCTTCACGAGGTTAGAGAAAGATTGGTTTACAATTTTTACAAGAAATTTTTAAGGAACAATCCTAACTTGTATGAATTTTATTCTTAACAAAATCCCAGTCTCTTTCAAAGGTTTTCTTATCTCACATAGGAAGTACCAAGTGTGTTCTCCAATACCAAGGTCTTGTAAAAAGGAGTCCTATCTAGGTCTAGTCTAGGATCAAAATCATCATTCTCACCCATCCCTCAACCATCGAAATAAAAAATCATCTCATCAACAACTCTTGAAAATATTGAAAATATCATTCGTGCTAGACTTTTGGAAAATAAAAATCATTTTGTTTGGTTAGATATGTGTAGATGAATCCTTCTCCACATATTTGATCAAATTATAAATCCTTGTGAACAAGGTTACCTCTTGATAAAATTCAACATCTTGAGGTCTATAAGTTCATTATCCAAAATCATCTTGTTTGACTAGGGGTGTTTTGATGAATCCTTCTTTACACCTTTTGTCAAATTATCATCTTGTACACAAGTCTACTCTAGGACAAAATCCAACCTCTTAGAGTTTACAAGTTCACTATCCAAATCAAATCCAATCAAATTCCCAAAGTCTAGTATCTCCTTCAAGATTCTCAAAAAGTTCAATCATCCACACCATCCATCCTCCGTTTATCTCATCCCCATCCTTTGATCCTTAAAGAAAACTTGGATTCTCTTCTTTGTGCCTAAATTTTAGACCAATCTAAGGTGTTAGATGTCCATCTCTTACATTCCTGAAAATTGATCCCTATTTTATGGTTCAAACTCGATCTCAATACAAGAAGAACATGGAGCAAAACAAAGAGACATCCACTTCAAGCAATTTGGGTCAAACTGAAACAAAATTAAACCCTACGATATCCATTGACCTCCCAATCAATCCTCCTCCAATACCTCAAAATCCTCAAGAGGAAGGTCAAGTGGAAGACATCACTAACAATATCTTGGGGATGACACAAGATGAAATCCTTGAGATTGTGCAAAATCCTAAAAATCAATAGAATTGTTAATGCCATGATGAGGTTATACCCCTCCCAATACATGCTTGAATTGGAAAAATAAGGGGCTAAAATCCCTTCCGACTATGGCATAGGCACTCTTGTGGAGAAACCTGTTAAGATCATGCATCTGATCCCACCCATACATCCATATCAAGAGTTGGATGCAAACACCATATTATGCTAGTTCATCGTAGTAAATCCATTACACCCATACATTCCACTCACCCTTCATAATCATAACAATTCATCCTCCTTTGATGCAACACTAGTTTATCCTCTTGACACACAAACCTCTCTCCCTATGATCTCACAGGGAGAAGGTGTTTTTTTTTAGCAGGGGGAGTCTTTGATCCCTCATGATCATCTCTTCAAGGGAATACACCACCCATATGTCCCCTATTTCTACCTCTACCACTTACATCCACATAACCCCTGGGGTCGGGTCTTCCCCCTTTCCCCGCCATCAACCAGCAAAATCCAAGCAACCCCCTCGTCTTGCCATCGATATCAAAATAATAGGTGACAACCATTTAAGTGACCCCAACAATCAATACATCTACCATTCCCAAAATCTCTCAAAACATGGTCTCCCAAGGACCAAGCATCTCAATCACGCCATCCACCACTCAAACCCCAATCATCAATACAATTGTTCCTCTCATAACAACGGTTAATGCTATTCCTAATCCACCACCATCACCACCGAAACCCAACATGGAAATTTCATTTAGCATAACATTGCAAGTAGCTCAACAAGCCGCCTATCAAAAGTCACTTCAACAAATCCAAAATCAACAAGCTGCACATCTAGCTTCCCAACAAGCACAAGCACAATTAGTGGCACAAAAATTACAACAGCCACAACAGGCTGCCCAAGCCCAAGCTTTACTACAACAACAACAAGCCACCCAAGATCATAAATTTTGAGCAACCAACTAGCAATCAAGATCTAAAAATCTACACAAATTTGATGCCCCATCATAACCAAGGAAACAACAAAGGGAAGAAAAAATATGGCAATGTGAGCTATGTGTATGAAGGAGTTGTTGCATGCCTTGACAAAATGGTCACTATTGTTAGCATCAAGGGATCCAAAGTTGATTGTGGAGTCACCACACATGGCAGAAAGGTCGCCATTGTCAGAGCATCACGGCCACCTAGGACATCCACCTCAAATTAGAAATCCATTCCTAATGGCTACAATGTCCTAGACCAGTTAAAAAGAACCCCTGCTCAGATCTCCATCATGGAGTTACTAAAGATTTCAGCCGCCCATAGGTAAATCCTTGAAGAAGCATTGGCTTAATCTACTATCTCCACCAACCTTGATACAGAGTAATTCCAGGCTATGGTCGGTAACATCACCACTCCAAATCTCCTCACATTTTTTTATCAGGACTTCCTCGCCCAACCATCTCACAACCGTGAACTCCACCTTGAAGTCCTGGTTCACAAAATAAGGTCAAAAGGGTCTTGGTGGATGGGGGTGTAGGCCTCAACATTTATTCACTCAAGCTTATACAGAATATAGTAATCTATGAAGATTCCATTGAAAGAGGTAAGGGTATCACAATCAGGGCTTACGATGATCAAGAAAGAGTGTCTAAGGGCACTATTCAACTCCCTATTCAAGTAGGGTATGTTGTTATGGAAACCACGTGTCAGGTGCTTGAACTTCATCTACCATATAACATCCTCCTAGGGCGCCTGTGGATCCATGGGATGCAAGCAGTTGCATCAAATTTCCACTAATGCATCAAGTTTTCATACCAAAACCAAGAGGTTGAAATCTATGGTGATTCAGAGCCCTTTGCCTACTGTAAGAACCTAGAAGCCATGTACTATAGAGTCCCCCAAGTCCCAAATAATGATGAAGGCCCCTCAACTCCATATATAGATCCATCAAACATAGCCTCCACTTCTAGGACAAAGACACCCACCATCTCCGACATATCAGACATCAAGCTTATAATATAAGACAATGGGTGTGGGGAATACAAAATGAAGAAGGGAGCCTTTGTGGTCGGGGAGTTACCTCAATCTCCCAAATCCCATGGACATCCACAGCCCATGAATACAACAACTCAAACCTTCAGAGTGGATCCCTCTCGATTCAGGAGTTGGGGAGATCTAGGCCAAGAAGTGGTGGACGAGCGAGACATATCCATTCTCCTCTATCAAGATGAAAGACCTATATCAACCCTTTCCATGGATGATGCCAACAGATGACTTTAATTAATGTTGGGTATGGGCTATAACAAAAATGGAAGTCTAGGAAAGAAAACCAATGGCCAATTGGAACCTATCATGATTCAGAAACGAATGAAAAATATTGGCCTTGGGTGTACCCCTCCGAGTGTAATCATACATGGTAGAAGTCTCCCAATTAAAGCAGTCATGACTCCCCCTCAGCTAATGAGAGTCACCCTTCAACTACCAGTATCTATAGGTCTTCCCTTAGATAACTTCACCTTTGATGTAACCGACATGTGTAGTAGTGATGAAGATCCCATAACTGACTTACCTATGTTATTTGAAGACTCCTCCCTATGCGTGATCTGCACCCTATCTTTTGAGTCAGACCACCAAACCCATAAAATAAACCTGGTCTACGCCCAACTCATCGATTACGACCAATTACGACCATCGATTCTAGACACATTCGAAAAACGATGAGGCACTCTCAAAATTCATGGGATTACAGGATACAGTACCATATGGATATCATAAGGCTAGATTTGACATCACACTCAATGCTCAAGCCTATTACGGGGAGACAATTGAATCCTTCAGTCACAAAAGTGAAAAATTGAGAATAATCTCAAGGTCCTTGAGTGAAAACCACACAATAGCACTCTCTGACCCAAAAACAATAAAAATAAAGGACACATCCAATGGTGAAAACCTCTCTGAGGCACTGGAGGATGAAGGATTCAATCTTCCCCTCAGTGCCCTTCATCAAGAAAAATCAATGGTCTTGGCAGAACAATGCAATCTCGTCAACCTAGTAACAAAGGAGCTACCACACATAACCTTCTATGCTGAGTCACTTCTCATGGAAGAACATGAACTCTTAGTTGCATTCTTGAAAGAAAGAAAGGTAAAATTTGCATGGAATTATGTTGATGTGCTTGGACTTGACCCAGAGGTAGTAGTTCATCACTTCGTTGTATATCCTGAAGAAACTCATGAGATAAAAGCTAAGAAAGATGCATCCCCAAATAGCCTTGCTAGTCAAAATGGAATTGTAGAAACTCTTGGATGCAGGTTTCATACACCCAATTGAATATCCAGAGTGGGTGTCAAACCTAGTACTTGTTTCAAAACCCACTGGGGGCATCCGCATCTGTACAGATTTCAGAGACTTGAACAAAGCGTGTCCCAAGGATGAATTTCCACTACCAAACATTGACATGATAGTGGATATGATAGCCAGACACGAGATACTATCACTAATGGATGGGTTCTCGGGATATAATCAGATCATGGTAGCAAAGGAGGACCAACACAAGAAATCGTTCACATGTCTGTGGGGAAACTATTTCTTAAATATGATGCCATTTGGGATGAAGAATTCAGGAGCAACTTATCAGAGAGCCATGACATTAATATTTCATGATATTATCCATAATACCATGGAAGATTATGTGGATGGCATATTGGCTAAATCGAGGAAAAGATGAGACCGCATATGAACTTTGAGCTTCATTTTTGACAGGTTGGAAAAGTACAAGGTTTGACTCAACCCAAAGAAGTGTGTCTTCGAAGTTCAATTAGACAAGCTCCTAGGGTATATCATGTCAATGAGAGGAATCAAATTAGATCCCACCAAAGTCAAGGCGATCCTCAAAATGGAGGCACCCAGGACATTAAAGCAACTAAGAGGTCTACAAGGAAGACTCTAGTCTATCCACAGATTCATAGCACAACTAACAGACAAACAATCCCATATTCTAATATACTCCACAAGGGGGTAGCATACAAATGGGATGAAAAATGTGACCAAATGTTTAGCAAAATCAAAGAATACCTACTCACACTACCAGTTCTAATGCCACCAATTCCAAGAAAACCATTGATCCTATACATATCAGCAATGACGATAGCTCTCAGCGCTCTCTTACCCAGCATGATGAAAATGGAAGGGAAAGAGAAATATACTACATTATTAGAACCATGGTAGGACATGAGCTAAATTACACACCTATTGAGAAATCTTGTCTAGCATTCGTGTTTGCAGCTAAAAAGTTTAGACATTACATGCTAGCGCATCAGATCAAGCTAATCGAAAAAATAGATCTGCTCAAATACCTACTTTCCAAAGAAACTCTCACAAGCTGGATGGCTAAGTGGGTTATGATCTTAACAAAGCATGACATTGAATATGTAGAGTAAAAGGCCATCAAAGGATAAGCAATTGCGGATCAACTAGTGGAGGCAGCTATATATGCAGATAACCCACTTATCTTAGAGTTCCCTGATGAATCAATTTTCAACCTAAGTGTAGCGGATCACTGGAAGATGTATTTTGATGGATCCTACACACAACATGGGTCAGGAGCATGAATTTTCTTCATCACTCCCTAAGGGGACTGCATACCAAAATCCTACAAGCTATTATTCCCACACACAAATATCATAGCAGAGTACGAGGCTCTTGTCATAGGGCTGAGGATTGCGGTGCAATGGCAGATTATGGCCCTTAAGGTATATGGAGACTCACAGCTCATAACAACTACCCAAAGTAAACAACAGAGCAAATGACAAAAGGACAATGATTGGATCACTCTTGGAAATCCTGCACAACGTCCCAAAATAGGAATTCCTCATAGAGTAGCTTCCTATACCATCATTCGAGGTACCAGAGTCCGAATTTGTGTGCGATATCGTTGGTCCTAGTGATCCTTGGTACCATGAAATTTACACCTACCTGAGAATAGGAGTCCTTCCCGCTGACATAACCTCGAAACTCAAAAGAGCTTTTTTCAAAAATTCATCTTATTTCTTCATCCTAGGAGAAACCCTCTACCGTAGGAGCATCGAAGGGACCCTATTATGTTGCCTAAATACTGAGGAAGCTCTGACTACTTTAATCGAGGTACACAACGACATTTCTGGTTCGCACTTGAGCGGTATGACTTTGGCTAAAAAATTGTTGAGGACAGGATATTATTGAACCATAATGGAAAGAGACGCACATGACTTTGTCAGAAGATGTTGGCAGTGCTAGCAGTATGGGGACCTCATCCATGCACCAACTCAAGAGCTCCACCCCATTATCACACCTTGGCCCTTTTCACAGTGGGGGCTCGATCTCATTGATAAAATCACCCCCACCTCATCCAATGGCCATAAATTCATCATTACTGCCACAGAGTACTTCACGAAGTGGGTCAAAGCCATTCCCATGATGTACATAATGAGAAAGAAGATATCCAAGTTCATCTTGAACTACCTTATTTGTTGATACGGTGTCCCTCAAGTCATTATCTTAGATAATGGGACACCTTTCAAAAATTAGGATGTTCGTGACCTTTGGCAAAAATTCAACATCCAACATCGCTTTACCACTCCATATTACCCCCAAGGTAATGGCCAACCAGAATCCACCAATAAAAACATTCTAAAAATCCTCAAGAAAATAGTCAATGACACTGGTCGTGACTGGCATCTATAGCTAAATCCCACCTTATGGGCCTATTGCAAAAGCATCCACACACTAACAGGTGCCACCCCCTTCTCCCTGATCTATAAATCAGAAGCTATCCTTCCCATTAAGATCAAGCTCCCGTCCTTGACGATATCACTACAAAATCTCATTACAGATGAAGAATACCGAGCCTCACGACTAAATGATCTAGAGCTACTGGATAAGTGGCACATGGATGCCCTAAATCACTTGCAAGTCTATCAGAACCACCTCAAGCGAAGCTACAACAAGAAAACCAGGAGGCGGACCTTCCATGTCGGTGAGCTAGTACTGAAGGAGAATAAAAAAAACATGCCAAATCCGAATAGCAAGGGAAAATTTCAGCCCAATTGGTTGGGACCCTTCATCATCGCAACAAGCTACAATTCAAGGGTATATCATTTGTCAACACCAGAAGGTGAACCTCTGCAGGAGCCCATGAACAACTCCCATCTCAAAAAAAAATATGGTTGATCTTTTAAAGGTAAAACCAAAATACAAAAAAATAAAAAATAAAAATAATGATTAAAAATAGTAAAGAAAAAATCGTCCTCCAATGAAAACCACTTCGGTGGCACTTTGGACAAGTACCTTGGTGAAAACTTGGCAAACAGGTGCCAAGTGTAAATAAAGCACTCTCCATCCACCAGGATCTTCATGACTTATTCTGCTCACTCGCTTATCCATTACATTCAATTCATCCTTCCATTCATCCATCTGCATCTGTACCATAACTTGATCTTGTGTTCGTATCATGTTCCATCCTAGTACTACTTGGCACATTCCTAAGGTCATTTTTTCCTTCCTATATCGAAGTAGTCTATCACATCATGTTGGGGGCATGTTTTGGTACCTACATCGGATCAAATTCATATATATTCTTGTGATCTTCCTTAAAATCTAAAAATCTAAAAACATCAAAAAATCCTTCAAAAGTCCTAAAAGATAAAAATATCCAAAAATCCAAAAACATTCAAATAATATCAAAATCCAGAACATGTCAAAAATCTAAAGAACCAAAGTAGTGGAGTCATCCTATCGAACTACGTCATCTCTGAGCTTGAATGTAGGAAAGGTTGATTTTTTATCATCCCCTGAGACACCCTAGGTTAGTCCTTAAGGTGTCCATCACAATAATTTGACAATCCATTTTGTTCATATCTTCATCCTGTAAATTGGCTAGGTCATCAGTCGAACTACATGGTCTCTACGTGTATAACGTAGGCAAGGCCAATCTAATGATCAGCTCCTGAGACCCCTAGGATAGGTCTTTAAGTTAGTCTCTTGGTCAAAATATTGGAAAACCCAAAAAAAATATAAAAAATATAAAATAAGAACATTAGTAAAGAATCAAAAAAATTGAAAAACCCAAAAATCAAAATAGCCTCAAAACATTAAAAAAAAACACCAAAAACATCCAAATATTTGAAAAAAAAACCCAAAATGGTGCATCTATCTCATCTCTCTTTCACCCACAATAATCATCATTCATAATAAAATCAATCATCACTTTCATCCTTTGGTAAGACAATCAGAAGCAAGTCTAGCAGGTTTAAAGGTAAAAGCTCAATCTTCAAAGTCTCAAGTCTAGGTCAGTAAGCCAACAAGTTGGTCAACTCTTGGTATCAATAGCTTATCATCCAGTCAACCCCATATCACCTAATCACAACATGTCCTAGGATGCATCCTTCCTACAATGAAAATCAACATCAGGCATCACCGTAGTTTATTCTTGGCTAGCGGTATGAAGAACATTAGCTTGTTTGTTTACTTTATCTTTGTCTTTTTGACTTATCTTATTTTGCGCCCATTCCAAAGACCTCTCGATGATGCCTAATCAAAATGGTTTAGAGAGAAGGAATGGGGCAATGATCATTATCTTTTTATCTACTATGCTTGTTGGATGTTCTTGTAATATAACTTGCTTATGCATGCTTTGTTTAGTTTGTAGGGAAGGTGTTTTAGATGTCTTGTTGACCACATGGGAAAGCTTGCTTTTCTATGTTTTGGTCTGAGATGTTTAGAATATTTGAATTGCATTTTGAATAAGGTTTCGTATGTCAAGTGTGAGAAAGAGTACTTCTATCTGATTGTTGATTGAAAGTCCATCACACTAGGTGCAACGCCATCCTGGTTCTTTATACATTGAAACATCGTACCTATGTGTGTTATCAAACATAAGGAAAGTTATGCTCTTTATTTCTCCCATCCCTAGATAAGCAATACATCATCATCATTCATCATCATATCTAATAAACTCTCAACGACTCATGGACTTGTTGGACTTTTGCATCTTCTTGGATTCAAGGGTTGATCCCTCTCATAATTCTATCCTCTTTCACACTAACATAGTATCATTTCATCAATGCATCCATCTTGCATTCATAAAACATTCACACTCTAATCTTGCATAATTGCGTCATATCATCATAGGAAAACATCATTTGTCTCATCCATCTCACATGCATTGCATCATCATTTAATTTGTTTAAAATAATATAGATTTGTTATTCTAGGCATCTTAAAAACATCTCATTTTCATCATCATTATCATATATATTTGTTAGTCTAACCATCCATACATCCATCTTGAACCTCTTTGTCACGAGATTGACCCTCAAATTGAACTTTTCGCTCAATATCTCGAGGGGGCAATGTACCAAAGTACTTATTTCCGCTGAGGCATCCGAAAGAATCAGAATTTTTTAAAATTTTGATCTCAGTGGCACCATTCTTTGAATCAATGCAATAGGCACATTGCTTCATAGAGGGGGAAAATGTAGACATGAAAATAATCCTAACTAACATCATGCATCTAATCCCGCTCTAATTAACATCCAATTCCTCTATTAATCAAATAAAGCCATTTACTAATATTCATCATACTTGATTAAATAAATCAAATTATTTAATTAAGTCCTAAAGGTCTTCTTATTTGATTCAATAAATCAAAATGATTTAAATCAAATATCAAAACCCCTAAAAATCTTCCAAGTTAATTAATCTGAATTAATTGACTCATAATCATAATTACTATTCTCTAGCTTTTGACTCAACTTGAGTCAAACCTAAACCCTTAACTAACCCACCCACTTTCACATGAAATTCATTTTAATTAATTATCTAATTATCTCTAATTTCCCTCACAAGGCATATTCCCGAGGAATATTCCCTCATTAACTCCATTTGTTGACTTTCTTGTCCAAACAAATTTCCTCCCAAAAATCTCTCAACCATATATGCATTTAAAGGTATTTTTCAAAATTCAAACCCACCTAACTTCATTTACTTGCACAATCTCCAAAATGTGCTCATTCCTCTTCCAATCACATGTGGACAAGTGGCCTTCTCTCATTGGTTGGTATTTTATCCCACATTCATCCAAATCCTTCAATCTTCCAACTTTGAATCTATAAATTCATGGCACTTCTTCCTTCATTTTCATCCACAATTTGAGTATTCTTATTATAGGAATTTTGAGTTCATCATCTTGCATCTCTCGTTCATTGTCATATTGAAGCTTATCAAGGATTGGGAAAGGGATCCTTTTCATATCAAAGGTGCACCAATCCACTATGGGATAGGTATGCACTATGCTTCTTTTCATGCTTTCATTTGGTTTACTTGGTCTTTTGATTGCTTTGATTGCATTATGAGGCATATTGTAGTATTTCATAGGAGTAGTTTATTTGCATGGTTTTTAAACTCACCATACTATTGTGTGTATAAGTTTTTAGCTATCTTTTAGATTTACATGCTCACACTTTTTCACTATGAAATAAGCTACTCATTACTATACTAACTCATATGATGAAATGTATGAAATCTATGCTTATTAGGTCCATTATCATAATGCAGGTAAAATAATCTATAAGTAACAAGTGTAATTGTAATTGTATAAGGGGTTTAAATAAATTTTTGCAACTCTCCTCTATTTAGATTAGTGTAGAAAGCATCTTTTGCACACTCAAATTCCTTTCATCTACAACCATCTTGCTTTGTAGTTTTCAATATCACTACCATTTGAACCAATATTCTTTTTGAATACCAATTCACATTATATTGACTCCCTTCCTTCTAGAAATGCTACCAAGTCCTATAAGTCATTATTTTTTTATTGTGGTCATCTCATCATCCATAACCACTCTCCAAGACTTATAGCCACTCTTTTTCTAAAAAAAATTGGATATAAGTAAAGGAAATATGAGTGGGAATGACACATATTTTTGTTGTTTTTTAGAAATAAATAATTATTTATGAATTTAGAAATAGTAAACAACAATATTTTTGGCAATCTACTTGGCTGAAAAAATTGGAATTTAGATTATCTTTTAAAACTTTTAACTAATGAAGCCTAGAGTGTGACACACCTTTCATATGTATTTGAAAGAGGATAAACAATTAAATGAAGTTATGTCTATTTTTCAATATGTATATATATCAAGAATAAGATCTAGTGTACGTAGAAAATTAATTATAATCACCTATTTAAATTGTGATAGATATGTTATATTTTTAGAATCCTATGAGCTTCCTATACAAGCCATTTTCATTTTATTAAATTTTGTTAAAAGAAATGTTAGCTTCAAGGATGAAGTCTTAATTTTTTTTTAGATAATATTAAACACACAAGTTTGTAGGTTTTTGGCACCACCACTTACCTAAATCCAAGGTAATATCAACATATTTTTTGACGAAAGGTCCAAATTTAAGCTTGAAATATTAACACTTTATCCATCCAAATGATAGCACTTTTTCATCTAGTGCATTTTTTCATTGCCACTATTTGGCTTATCATGATCTCACATTCACCCTCAACTATTAATTATTATTATCCTATTCTAAGTTGTCTAAAAACACATTTATGTATGTTTTATTATTATGTAGTTAAAGGAATTCAATTGCACTCACGTTATCATCATTGAGTAGGACATTAATTATCATTTAGAAAAGGGAGCATGCAAGTAATATTTTGATTGGTGAACCTAACAAAACATAGTTCTACATTATATCACTCTAGAGAATTACCATCACTAAAGTCCATTATCTTTTATATTTTACTTGAGAATTTTGGGGTCTAACCTAGTATAGCATATCTCCTAGCAAGATATCAACAACCCTCCAAAGACATTTTTAAATATTGCTAGTTTCATATAAAAAAAGGTAAAAGATGTAGAGGAAAATGAAGGAATCCAAAGAGAAAAAGTACACATTCAATAGGATTAGATCCATGTAGAAAATGATGTATTGATGAAATCAACCTAAGATAGAGCATAAATCCTGGACAAAATTTATGAAATTATGTAGATCGAAAGGTACAATATTTTTATAAAAAACAATTCAAGTTCCAAAACCTACAAAAAATCATAGAATAATCATTTTGATCCTCCTTCATATTTATTTTTGAAAATAACATTAATTATTAAGTATTACTCCAACAATTAACATTAGTTTAATCTAAGTTATTTTTATATATATTATTAGATTAACCTCAATTAAACTTAGAAAATGTATTTCCTTTTACAATTATATAGATAGATAGATAGATACAATTTATCTATTATACAAGAGCTATAAACTAAATTTGTAAATTATTATATTCTATTAATAGGTTTTTTTTTCTTAATTTCCTAATTTTCAAATGAAACATAAGACAAGTAACACTCATGTCATCATTATGTCAAGAAGAATTTTACACTACATTATGGAGTCTCATGTTGTAATCATGTATATAAAAACTTCGTATAGTCATTGGCATGTCAAACAATTATTATTTAATAATAAACATAATATAATAGCAATATCTTATTGAAAAAATAAATAAAAAAGAAATAATAATAATAAAAAAATAGTAGAATAAAATATATTAAAGTGGTTTTGCTCAAATAGCTAGGCCATAGGGTTTTCAAGATGGAGATCCAAATTTGAATCCCCATTGTGACATCTTAGTGGTAGATTTCAAAGAAGTGGCTCTTGGACTTCCATTCTATCTTCTATGTTGAATTAAGTTGGAGGTCCCCTTGTGACTTTCATTGGTGTAGGTCTAAATTACTCTAAAAAAGCCATCTATGGAAGATCAAGAGTCACATATTAAAAATTCATTTATTTAAAAACCGCCTCCACATTAAAAACCAACTATGGAAGATTAAGAGTCACAACTTAGAATTCCATATTAGATGTCACATTGAGATTTGCACTTGGGTCTCCACATTGAGAACTCAATGTTTTAACCAATTAAACTTAAATAAATCTAGAATTTTTCCTTAAAGAAATTAAGTATTATTGTCTTAGCATAGTACTACTGTAATGTGTTTGCCTTTTTTTATTATTAATAATTTAGTTTTCAACTAATAAAAAATAATATTAAATTTTTTTTTAAAAAATCAAATTTGTAAAGTCAACTTGTAAAATATTTAATTTTATAAATTATAAAAATTATTTCTTGTGCAAGTTAAAAAGTTATGTATGTTATTGAGAAAGCAAGCTAAACATTTTTTAAGGAATGATTTTTTATTTTTTTGCTTTATAAAGTCATTTAATTAAATCTTTCTAAAATAAATAAATGTTACTTATTTAAACATTTTTTAAAGAATATTTTTTATGTATATAAGTGTTATTTTTTAATTAAAAAAATCTTACAAATTAACTATTAAAAAAAACATTACAAAAATAAATTAACTATTAAAATAATAAAATAAATAAAAATTGTATTATTCTTTCCTATTAGACTAATATTTTATTATCTTTGTTTTTACTATTTTATGATATAATATTGTTGTTATATGTTTTTTAGATATATAAGATAATATTATTTTAGGTCTTTATTATATATAATCTACTATTTTAATGTATGATATATATATATATATATATATATATATATTGTTGCTTCTCTTTTGCCATTTGCCCTTGATGTCAAAACTTGGCATATTTCGATGTGCTGGTTATCTTGGTAATTGAGATTGGCATTATTGGTTTATATTCAAATTTGTTATATCTTGTGGTACTGATCAGGTTGAGCTTCATGTGTAGATAAAGTTATACAAGTGTTGGGTTATGGTATTGGCTTTGAGGCGATATCATTTTATATGTTTGATCATTATGTCATTTTGATACTGAATCATATGGGACTCATTTTGGTATGATGTCTTTCAGTTCTTACTTGATTCTATTTAGACATATACAGGTGATTGCTCTGTTACATCACTACTCAGATTGAAGATAATATGGTTTTGGTTCTATGGCATTGGGCTTCAGTTCACTTGAGGTATATTGCTTTCTCACAGGGCTCTTTCAAACTATATTTTATGCTATACCTAGTATTGATACACAGTCAGATTTGTATTCATGAGTTGGCTATTGTATATAGCTTCATAAGATTTTTATTATATGGAGTTCATTTTGACTCAAAATAATACATACATATATATAAGGGAAATAAGCAATGGTATTGCTTGGACTTACCATATCACTTCATACAAAGTGTATTTCAACATACACTTGGGCCTTCACATTTTACATGGGTTCAATGATTGAGTTTCATTCATATGTCATATTTCATATATCTTGGCACATGGTTTATAAGTTATATGAGTTTTTTTATTGGTAAATGCCTTGGTCGGCATTAAGGCATATGTTATTTAGGTCACTTATAAAGTGATTTGTAAAATCAACAAATGATAACTCACGTGCATGTGAGTTGGTAACGACAGTTATTATGTTTTTGTAAAATCAAAAGTCCTTACTCTAAAACATCAGTTTGAGGAAATAAAAATGAGGGATGATGAAAAAGTAGCTGAGTACTTCTTGAGAGTTGATGAAATTGTCAATGCTATGAAAGGGCTAGGAGAAGAAGTAAAAGAATTTGATGTTGTAACTAAGTTCATCGAAACTTTACCGACTAGATTTGAAGCTAAGGTTGGTACTCTTGAAGAAACGAAACACTTTTGACCAGCTTACCTTAGACAAATTACAAGGCACTCTGATTGCCTATGAAATGAGAATTAATAAAAAAAATTCCTCTGGAAAAGAAACTGCCTTCAAGGCAAAGAAGAAAGATTTATCTAATGACACTGATTCTAATTTATCAGATTCAAAAGAATCTCTTCTTGTCAAGAAACTCAAAAGAAGTATAAGGGTAAGTTTCCCTTTAAATTTTTTACTTGTGGCAAGCCTAGACACTTTGCTGCTAAATGTCCTTATAGTGATCAGTCTAATGAGGATGAAAAACTAGAAAAATAGTATAGGAAAAAGAATTTTTATCCTAAAAAGAAGTTTAATTTCAAAATGAAAAAGAGTCTCTTTACCAAAGAAGACTCAGATGTTGAGTCAGATGACTCACTAGGTGATGAAGATATAAATTTATTTATGGCCGAAGTAGATACTCAAAAGACTACAAAAAAAGAACCAGAAAAATAATCTGAGATAGAAAATTGTGAAATTGAATTGCTTTGTGCACTTCAAGAAATAAAAAGATTAAAGAAACACATTACCTCGCAAGAGCATAGTCCAAACAATATGATCACATGCTTACAAGTTGAACTTTATGATTCTAAAAGATCTATGGATAATCTCAAATCAGTTCTTGTTGATAAAAATAAATAAATTCAAAACCTCGAACAATAGATTGTCACTCTTAAAAAATAAGTTGAAGGCTATGAAAGTACTATTCACTTAAATGATATACTTGGGAAACAAAAGTAGAGTAAAGAAATGATTGGTATTGGATTCAACACTGGTGAGTGTTCAAAAATTTAAATCATAGTCAGATTTGTGACAATGGTTACAATGTTATATTCAATTCACAAGGTTGTGCTATAAAGAACAAATCTGGTAAAACAGTTGCAACTGGATTAAGGACACAAGGTAATGTTTACAATCTTCTTTATTCTTCCAATCATGAATGCAATGAAGGCATATGCATTATGGGTCAATTTGAAGAAAATTGGTTATGGCATAAATGATTAGAAAATGTTAACTTTGATAATCTGGTTAGGATCATAAAAAACCAGAATGTGAGAGGTTTGCCTGTTCTAAGCAAACCAGAAAATGTAGTTTGCAAAGAGTGTCTAAGAGGTAAACAAACAAAGGTTAGTTTCAAATCCAAAGAACATGCTTCAATTAAACCTTTGCAGCTTGTACACACTGATTTCTATGGTACTACTAGGACAAGGTCTATAAATGGTGATCAATATTTCAAGTTATTTGTAGATGACTACACAAGAATGGTTTGGGTAACCTTTCTCAAACATAAGTCAAAAGCTTTTGACAGATTTAAAATGTTTCATAAAATGGTTGAGAAAGAATATGAGATGAAGCTTAAATGCTTGAGGTTGGACAAGGGAGGTGAGTTTACCTCTCAAGAATTCATTGATTATTATGAGCAACATGGTATAAAAAGGCAATATGCTGCTGCAAGAACACCTCAATAGAATGGGGTTGTTGAGAGAAAGAAAAAAAAAAAGTGAAAGAGATGGCAAGGACAATGCTAGATGAAGCAAAAATTCCAGACATGTACTGGAAAGAAGTTTTTCATACAACTGTTTACATTTTGAACATAGTACAAATCATAGTGAAATCCAATTTCACTCCATATGAACTTTGGCATGGTAAATCTCCCTCAATTAAATACTTCAGAATATTTGGTTGTAAATGTTTTATCAAAAGAGATGATGATAATTTAGGCAGCTTTCAATCTAAATCTGATGAAGGTATCTTTTTAGGATACTCCACTCATAGAAAATCCTATAGGTGTTTCAATAAGAGGTTGAATAAGATTGTTGAATCTATTAATGTCAAGTTTGATGAAAAATTGCTTCTAGATGATGATCATGTGCGGGATGTTGAAGAGGAACCTATGGTAGGTCTTGACATTTCTCCCAAATTTGATGAAGCAGATAATATACAATAGGAGGATGCTTTATGCTCTAAATTAGTAACACCTCCAAAGACACCCTCCAGGATTGTTATCAAGAATCATCCTCAAGATCTAATGATTGGGGACAGAATGCTAGGATCTTAACAAGAAGAAGAGCAATAGTTGATGAGCAAGCACAAATTGCTGAACATTTTTGTTTGATAATTGAATTTGAGCCTAAAGCTATTTCTAATGCTTTAAATTATGATTGCTGGTTGAAAGGTATGCAGGAAGAGATCAACCATATTGAAAATAAAAAAACTTGGGAACTAGTCCCAAGACCTGATGATAAATTTTTTATTGGTGGCAAATGGGTTTTTAGAAACAAGTTGGATGAATGTGGAAAAGTAGTGAGAAACAAAGCACATTTTGTGTGCAAAGGGTATGCACAACAAGAAGGTATAGACTTTGGTGAAACTTATGCACCTTTTGCTCATATTGAATCAATTGGAATTTTCTTAGCATACTCTTGTTTCAAGAATTTTAACGTTTACCAAATGGATGTCAAAACTACATTCTCGAATGGTTATCTTGATGAGGAGGTATATATGGAACAACCAGAAGGATTTATTGCAAAAGATAAATTTGATCATGTGTATAGATTAAAGAAGGCCTTGTATGGTCTTAAACAAGCTCCTAGAGCTTGGTATTCTAGATTGGATGCACACTTAACAACAAATGGATTCAAAAGAGGTGGTGTTAACACCAATCTCTATGTTAAAGTTGAAGGTGATGATATTCTAGTTGTTGAGGTTTATGTAGATGACATAATCTTTGGCTGCAATAATGATGCATTGTCTAAAAAGTTTTCAAAGATTATGGAATCTGAATTTGAAATGTCAATGTTAGGTGAACTAACATTCTTTCTTGGCCTTAAAGTTTTACAGCTTGAACAAGGAATATTTTTGTCACAAACAAAATATGCCAAAGAGATGTTGAAAAAGTTTCAAATGGATGAATGTCATCTAGTGAGCACACCTATGGTGACTAGCTATAAGTTGTCTAAAATTGATGAATCTCCTGATGTTGATCAAACTGCGTACAGATCAATGATTGGTAGCTTGTTATACTTGCCTACCTCTAGACCTGATTTAATGCAAGCTATTTTTATGGTATCTAGATTTCAATCTGCACCAAAATAGTCCCATCTTATTGTTGTAAAAAGAATATTCAGGTATATCCAGGGTACTCTTGATTTTGGATTATGGTATCCTAGATACAATGATTTTACTTTGATGGCTTTCACTGATGTTGATTGGACTGGCTATTTAGATGACAGAAAAAGCACCAGTGGTGCAACATTTTATCTTGGTGATCGTCTTGTTGCTTAGCACAGTAAAAAGCAAGACTTTGTTTCTTTGTCAACAACTCAAGTTGAATACACTGGAGCCACATCTTGTTGCACTCAGTTACTTTGGATGGCTCAACAATTATCAGATATGGGTATTGAAGTTGCTAAACCTATTTCTATTTTGTGTGATAACACAAGTGCAATTAATTTATCAAAAAATCTTGTTATGCACTCAAGGACTAAGCATATTGCAATTAAATTTCACTTTTTGAGGGAAAAGGTTTTAGCTAATGAGGTACAAGTGTGTAGTATGTTCCTACAAAAGCACAAGTTGCAGACATTTTTACTAAGCCCTTGGCAAAGGAAGTATTTGAGACACTTAGATCTCGATTGGGAGTTGTCTCTCAATCCTTGCTTGCTTAAATGTATCATTGGTTTAGGGGGAGCTATTCAGCTCTCTAAGCAACATTTTGTTGCTTCATGCTTCATTTGTAGTTGTTCAATGTCATTTTTCTTGGCATTCTACATTTTATCCTTTGTCTTTGTGACAAAAAGGGGGAGAAATATGAGTTTCTGCTAGTGTTTTTTGGTGATACTTTGGCACTTTGTTGAGATGCTTTGGCACTTTGTTGAGATGGCTTCATTTTTCTTTATTTTTGCCATCAAGGACAAAGGGGGAGTTTGTTGCTTCTCTTTTGTCATTTGTTCTTGATGTCAAAACTTGAAATAATCCAATGTTTTGGTTATCTTGGTGATTGACATTGGCATTATTGGTTTACATTCAGATTTGTTATATCTTGTGGTACCGATCAGGTTGAGCTTCATGGGCAGATAAAGGTTATCTTGCTTATACAAGTGTTGGGTTATGGTATTGGCTTTCAGGTGATATCATTTTATATGTTTGATCATTATATCGTTTTGATATTGAATCAAATGGGACTCATTTTGGCATGATTTCTTTCAGCTCTTACTTGATTTTATTCAGACATATACAGGTGATTGCTCTATTACATCACTACTTAGATTGAAGATAATATGGTTTTGGTTCTATGGCATTGGGCTTCAGTTCACATGAGGTATATTGTTTTCTCACAGGGCTCTTTCAAGCTATATTTTATGCTATACCTCGTATTGATACACAATCAAATTTGTATTCATGATTTGGAAATTGTATATAGCTTCATAAGATTTTCATTACATGGAGTTCATTTTTTACTCAAAATAATACATATATATATATATATTAAATCTATTTACAAAGGGCAATAAGCAATGGTATTTCTTGGACTTACCATATCACTTCATACAAAGTGTATTTCAACATACACTTGGGCCTTCACATTTTACATGGGTTCAATGTTTGAGTTTCATTCATATGTCATATTTTCATATATCTTGGCACATGGTTTATAAGTGATATGAGTTTTTTTATTGGTAAATGCCTTCATCGAAATTAAGAAATATGTTATTTAATTCACTTATAAAGTGATTTGTTAAAATAACAAATGATAACTCACGTGGATGTGAGTTGGCAATGATAGTTATTATGTTTTTTTTGAATTCACTCGGGCAGCGACATGTTGTGTGGAAAGTCTTGATGACTTGGACAACATGCATAGCTTATGATTTGGATTTCATTAATTCATGATTGTGTCAGTCTCATGTGGATTTCAAATAATGTTTAACATCATTTGATGTGGACTTGAAATTTTATACATTTTTTAATAAAGTCTTTAATACTTAGAGATCAAATAGAAAAAATAGAAAAAGAAGCAGGAGCTGAGATTATAGGGTTTCAAACCCTAGCTACGCTGCCATGTAGAGATTTCAGTTCAGCTTGAGAGTATTCTAGTTGGTTTTTTGGCTTGGCTTTCAGATATGTTAGGTTATAAGAGTGGCGAGTTGGTTGGAGGACTCGCCACGACCTAGAAGCATAGGTAAACTTAGAGGATTTCTTGGGATTTTGTTTCAAACTGCCATGAGGTAACTTCTACAAGTTTCTTCATCAAAAGTGAATAAGGTAAAATAAAGAGTTCTAAAAATTTACATTCTATTAAGGCAGCGAAAATGAAAGGTGTTACTTTCATGATTTCTTTCAAAAAAGGAAAAAAAATAGTTTATTTGCAGAGATTATTACAGTTGTTTTTATTTAAAGAAAAGAAAAATGTTTTTAATTTCAACTGTATGTTTCAGTTACTTTAGAAACCCTAACTCGAGGGTTTGGTTCTTGACTCGAGTTTTTCACATTTTGGTACATGGGTTTCAGTCTTGTTTTGTATAAAAAGAATGGCAATAAGCCATTATTTGGTATAGAGTTTTTGAAAAGAATATTGTGAGAATACTTGTTGAAAGAGAGGAAAAAAGAAGAGGGTTTTATTGTAACACATCTCTGATTTTATTACAAAGATTGCATTCATAAATCTCAGTATATTTTGTATTGGGCATTATTGAAAATCATTATTATGTATCCTGTTAAAATCTTTTATTTGCAATCATCAATGCAATTATAAGGTTATAACAGTTTGCATCCTCTTTTTAAAAAACCTGGAAAATGGAGGAGTTGATGCTCCTGTGAAGTTGGTGCTTCAGTTATTGGTGTTGAGTTGCAGCTCCACCATTGTTACAGAGTTGGTGCTCTTTGATTAATGAAAAGGAAATTTTAATGAGTGGTTTTTTATACCCCATGAGGGTTTTTCCACTCAAGAAATCTTTATGTCATGTGACGTGATTTTGTTTCTCATTCAGTTTCATGTTATTGTGCTCATTTAGTTGGTCAATGCTCTGATACTTTACGGTTGTTCAAAAGCTTAATGTCAATTTTTTCAAGTTTATAATACAAAGTAAATTGTGCAAATCTGATCATTAAAAGTCTTTTATAAAGCAAATTGAAATCTTCATTTTATACTCCATATGTGAATGTTTAAAAGTATGTCAAAAGTAAAGCAAAGTTATATTTTGTGGAGTCTTTAAGTTCTATTTTGTAAAGCGTAGCAAGATTTTTCATAAAGTTTAATTGAACATATCATATAATGCTTTTAATATGAGTTGTTCAATGTGAAGTCAAGGTTCAAGTTTCACTTGCACAAACTGTGAACCCTAATCTTATTCCTGCACAAACACAACAAACAAACACATAGTTAGGTTCATATGCAAGATAAAATAAGGATTCCCCATGAAATCCATTTACTATGCATCAACATGTGGTGGTATCGACATTAGGATCTCTTATTACACTCGTAGGAGACCTTGATCGACATGCTTCTGCGATAGCGAGCAGGGAGCATAGAGACGATGATAATGGAGGAGTGTTTTATGGAGTTGGTCTGAGTACCACTCTAGGAGTGTCGAGGGTCCCACATGTATGTACTAGTTTCCATCAATTATGCTATGGACCCGATCAGGGCACACCTAGTTTGAGTGGACGTGGAGATTCTTCTAGTTCATCTGGTCGCCTCAGTTCATTTGTAGAATTTCTTACAACAGACCATCACCCTGAAGACACTAACAAAGTTATAAATATGCATCTACATGCTGATTTTATAAGAATTTTAATGAATATGTATATATATCATTTAGAAAGTTTGGAATACATATTAATAATCAAACTGTTTGGTGTACAGATGACACTAACGATGGGGCACTCATCTGCTCCGTGAGTACATACATTGAGACCAATCCTAGTCGGCAACCCTTTTGGGGTATTTTGATTTCAACTTTCTAAATTATATATGAAATGATTTTTAACTTGAGTTTTAAATTTATAATTGAATCATGAACATATGTTTAAAATATTTATGTTGGTTTATGGGAGTCAATCGGATTCCACGTCGATTCCACCCGAGGGGTTGTTGAGCACTCCTCCACTATCGAGTGTCGTAGATCAGGGGTAGGTACATTTATATTATAAATTTTTTAACTTTGTATTAGTATACTTACAATTATAAATTTTGAATTCACTATATATATCAAATGTTCATGTACGTGCTTGTAAATATTATAAGCATTAAAAATGTCTACATGTATGTCTAGGTTGATACAACAATGTAGATGGGAATCGAGAAAACATTAGATGTTGCGGCTACTCATGAGGCCTCTGATTTTCAGGTTGTTTAAAAAAAATTCTACACAAAATGTGCAAACTTGAATATATATATATATATATATATTAACCTAATTCAAGTATGCATGCTTTAAATTTGATCTTGTAGGACTTTGTTAGTGCGACTTTCTACCATGACCCAGGTATGATTACACCTCCAGGAGGACATGTAGAGTAGGCTCCAGATATTGAATGGTAATTTAAATTTTTTATTATATATTTAAAGTCAATTAAAAATTATATATTTTGAATAAATTTAATTTTAAATTTTAAATTTAATATATATATATATATATAATACATGAGCTGATACATGTTTTAAATTATTTTTCTTTTATCTAGCAGGAGACACAAGTTGTAGTTAAGCATGTAAAAATAGGTCCTAGAGAAGAGGGTGCACAACCTCATAATACGGTACAATTAAAATATGATAAATTATAAATTAAATTGAATTAAATCATTTTTAACTATAGACTTACATCTAATTTCAACTTTCTTTGTCTTGTTTATGTAGATTGATTCAGAGAATTTAGAGGTTGGTTCATGTGCACCAAAGCATCTAGACCCCGATATGATGGTAATTTAGTTTTATATGAATTATAAATTAAATTGTCATTAAATCATTTTTCATCATCTTAAACATCTGATTTCATCTTTCGCTTGTAAAGCATGTTTCAGGTCATCTACATAGTCTGCATGATGTGAAGAGGTCTCTTCATTATAGAGACAATAAATGACCTAAACATGATTTTGTAAGACCCCTCCGTTTTGCTCTTTTGATTGAACAGTGTTCTGTTGGTTAGACCTTATTTTATGTTAGTGCTTTGACTTAGAGCTCAGTTGTTGTTTGATCGCTATCTATAAAGCGATGTGAATGTGATAATTTGTTGTGATGGTATTTGATCCTGATGTTATCATTATGTCATGCTTTGGATTAGCATAGTGGATAATTGAATTAATGATGTTTATGGTTTTGATTATATTAATGATGTGAGTTTTGTCAGTTAGTAATACTATATTGGTGAAGGGGACGAGGTTGCATCACTCGCGTGCGAGCGCCCTGTGATCCCGAGACTTCCTCTTCATGGTGTGTTTAATTTTTACATATATATGCATGTGGATATACTCTGTGTTTGTAGGTTGACAGGTACAGGACATCGATTCCACCTGGTTTCATGGGTTCAAGTGTGTCCATTGCCCCACGGTATTCAATTGGGAGATAGTAGCTAGGGTTTTTGTGCCAAGTCGTCACCCTAGTCCTAGTATGTCATCAGATGTTAGTCGGGTTGTGTTGTTGTGAATATTGCTCCCTCTCTTTGTTTATTTAATTGCAAGTTAAAAAAGGTAATCATATGGTTGTATGCATTTAATTTGTGAAATTGAAATTGTTCTCGTATTATGTTAATAACGTAATTTATTTTATTAATTAATTTAATTTAATTAATAAATAATTTAATCATGGATTAGATTTATTTATTAATTAATTAAATTGATTTTGTTGAAATTGGATAAGTTCATTTTGAAATTATGAATTTTATTATGTGAAATTGAAAATTAAGAAATTGAATTAAAAGTCAAATTAGAAAGTTTAAATTCAAAATTAAAAAAAAAAAATGAAATATCTTGCATTTTCTGTTTTGGAGAATTTATGAGGGTGGTTGTTGAATTTTTAGGGTTTTATCCTTATGTTTGAATTTGCATCACAATTTATTGGGATCATGGAGTTTTTGAGAAAATTAAGAATGGAGAGAGGAAGAATTTTGCATTTTTGTGGGTTTTGTTTGAATCTGAGGAAACTGCTGATTGGAAGAGGGAATCCAAGCAAGGATCTGTGCACCCTCTAGATCTTCTCAAACTTTTGGAAACCAGGTTCATGTTATTAAATTGCTTTTGAAATTGAAAAGATTCTTGTATTTTGGAATTATTGGTTGCAAAACTCAGTATTTTGGAAACTCAAATAGATTAAGTTTAGAAAAAGAGAAAACCCATGCTGACAAATGAGTTGGTTGCAAAAATCTCTTCATTAAAAAAAATATTTCTTCAATAAAATCTTTGCGTTCTTGGCTGGAATTGGGTTTGAATATTTTATTTCTCAATTAATTATGCAAATTATCATTGGGGATTTAAATATATATATATAAGTATATATACTGATATATATACATACATATATATATATAATATTCATATTAAAATTATGCTATTGAAATTTTTCAAAAATTCCCTCTAGGAAGAGGTGCGGATTTCAAAATCCGCAAGCTTTACTAGTAAAAATTTTAAAATAAAATAAATTAAAAAATTAAATTAAATTAAAAAAAATTTAAAAAAATCGGTTTGGGGGTCATTGGGGGCTCAACCCCCACCGCGCCCCATGGGAGACGTTGTGGGGGGAGTTCTGCCCAGCACGGTCCCCACAGTCCTCCTACGGCCGTGCTTTACACAGCCGCCACCTCGAGCGATGGTCGGTTGTGCCAAGCACAGCAGCACCACCCGCTAGGGTGGGCGACTATGCTTGGCACAATCACCGCCGGCGGGGGTGGACTGTGTAGCACCGCCGCCAGCTGCCCAGCTCGTCGCCGCCCCACCCTTATTCGCTTGCACCCCTGTGCAAACAATGGTCGCGGCCTGCAATCTGCGGCCGATGCCCTAACCCGGCCAGCATCCTTAGCGCGTGGACCGAGGCAACCGCCCAACCTTTAGGGTTGGCATGCAATTCGAGGACGTCTATGGATGCAGGAATTTTTCTAATAGAAAGATGTTTTTTAAAAAAAAATAAAAATAAAGATAAAATAAAAATAGAATAATATTTTATTATTATATTTCAATAATATTATAATATAATATTTATTATATTGATATTTAATATTATAATATTATATTCTTATGCAAAATATACAAGTGTGTTTATCCATGTTAAAATATGATTTATTGAAGGCATGACTTAAGAATAATTGAGGAAATTAAATCAAGGTGTTTTAATCAAATTGTTGACCTTATTTTTAAAGAATAATATATTTCAGCCGAATAAGATATTTGTTTTAAATAATATGGTTATTGTATTAAATTAAATTGAGGAAATGGAAAATAGTTAATTGAATTAAATCACTGGTTTTTTTTTTTTTTTAAACTGTTTATTGAAAGGAGGATTATGTTGATTTTAAAAAAGAATAAGTTTTCTTTCAAGTCAAGTGAATTATTTTTAATTGGGTATATTGGATTAAGAAAATAATATTATTTGAAAGGCCAAATATTGAATTTAAAAAGAGATGTGTTTAATGGCGAAAGTAATTGATTTCATTTAAAATGATTTAGTTTGCAAGGACGTACAGTTATTTATTTTTAACGATATATTCTAGAATTATGGAAGTATATGCTTATTTTATTATTTAAGGCAATTAGGGAATTAAGTGTTGGTTTAAATTTCATCTTGTCTGAAAGAGACGTATGTTTTAATTAGTTTTATTGAGCAATAGATTACTGATGTTAATAAGGGAAATGGATTTAGTGAATCCAAAATTAGTTTAATTCCTTGCAACTTGCCTTTGTGATTGTTTCCTCTGAGTTCATGTGTTAGGGAAAGGGGTTAAGTGTGTTTAATCTGTAAGTCTTCCAGAGGACCCTCGAGGTTGGGGGTTGTCATCTTGTGATGTCGACTGTTTATTTATTCCCTTGGGTAGTGCCTGAGAAGTTATTTGTTATTACCCGGTTTCCACGAATGGGAATGTTTTGTACCTCCTGAGAAAGGAGTGGATTATGTGATTTGTGCCTCCTTGTCAAGAGTGGTTTTGTTATTGTTGTTACCTCCAGTGTTTGGAGATGGTTTTATCTTTGTTGCCTCTTGAGAAAGGAGTGGACGTGTTATCTTGTTTGTGCACTTTGATACCCTTGGTGTTTGGAAGGTATGTGTTTTGTCAAGTAGAAGAGTGGCTTTTGTAGGGGCCAGAGCCTGGAAGAGGTACACTGGGTAACTTACAAAGGTGGTTTAATCAAGTGATAACTAAATCAAAACTTAGAAGATTAGGTGGTACTTCTCACTAATCAAGATAATTATGCCTCACTCATAGACACAAGGGCTCGTTTATACTTGGGATGAGTGGGAAGGCCTAGAATGGCAAGGTCATCTATCTTGTTTGTATGAAAGGTATTTGATTCCGCATGAGTGAGTATGGAGGCCGGGAATTTGGTAGAGGCCACCAGGATAACCCTTAGTGGGGGCCGGAGCCTAGGAAGAATCCCAGAGGATAACCCATGACGAGCTATGTGATGACACTCTGTTTAGGACAATAGTTGGTATTCGATATTGTGGGTATGGTTTCCTTAACATACCGATGTGACCATAGTTGGTATTCGATTATTATGTGTATGGTTCTTTTAACATACTTGATCTACTTTATTTTTGGAAGCAATGTGACCATGTAGAGTTGTACTTGTGTGGTTCTCATGATGCTCTTGAGTTGTACTTGTATTGTACATGTGATTGGTTATGTCAATTTGGTTCGATTTTGATGTAGCCTATGTCTAGTGGTAGATGGTCTTGGCTAGGAATCCTGGTTACTATCTCCTAGCATGGGGAGTGGGCCTTTGGGTTCCACTTGGTTGGGTGGCATGCACATAAATCCGTTGGGCTATCTTCATGTTCATATGGTCGAGACTTCTAGTTGGAGAGCTCATTGGTTTCAGTATCAGTTCTTGCTTTATTTCATTTCAGTTGATCTTGTATTATTTTACCCCTCAGTTGTTATCAAGGTGGAAGTTGTAATTGTAATCTTATTTATTGGATTTGCCTCATTCAGGGAATGAGTGTTGTAACCTTATTGTTTAAGGAATGGATTAATGAAATGGAAAGTTATCTAGTATGCTTTGATGTATTTATCTTGTATGGGATGTATGCGTACTTATTATCTTGAGTAGATAAATGTTAAGGTTTCATTTATGTTGTTTGTGGGTTGTTATTATCTCAGTCTCGTAACCTTAGGGGATGTTTGCAATGGGATGTGAACTTACATGTTCTTTGTACTTAAACAAAAAAAAAAATACCCTGTTTAAGTAGTTGTTTGCAACTTCCTCTAAGGTTGTGTGGCGGGGCGTTACAGATTTTATGGGTTATATTTGATTATTTAATGGACTACGTATTTTGTTTTTCATGTACTCTGTTGGACTTTATATTTCATGGGTCAAGTAATTTTTTGGACTTTAGTTCATGGGTTGTACACTTTGATGGACTTTATTTCATGCGCTTAATATATTGGTTTCATGCACTTAATATGTTGTAAATTATGGACCTTTTATATTATTTGAAATTTTAATTAACACATGTACATAAATATGCATTTTATGTTCATAGTCAAGACATTAATATAGGATATTAATGTGAAATTAAAGTTGAAATTATTTGGATATTTTAATATTCTTACTTTAAAAGTTTAGTGATCCCATACATGATATACATGATATGTACATTCAATAATTAACAATAATTATTCAATGAACTTATACAAGATTAGAGAACAATATCATTAATAAATTATATAAACAATAGCATCCAACACTAATTTATAAGCTGTCAAAACAAATAATAACATCCAATACTAATTTATAAGCTGTCAAAACAAATAATAGCATCCAACACTAATTTATATGTTGTCTTAAGGGGATGTCTTAAGGGGTATGTACATGTATTTGTAATTTGTACTTGAAATGTTTAATTATGTAAGTATGTATGTACATATATGTCATCTCAAAACAATGTTTACAAAATTTGGATATGCCATCTCAAGAACATCTCAAACTCATGCCCAAAATGTAGTAGGTCTTCACGCCACCTGATATCAAAAAGGTACAAGCAATATCAATGAAATAATCAAAACATACATATTTTAATTTATATAAAACTATCTATATGTACACAACTCAAGCACCTGCATTTAAAAGTATTCCACACATGTGTGTAGGTTGAATCTAGGCATCCTCTCCTTTTTGTTTCAAAGTATGATCTATCAATGCAATGATGGCTTAAGGATACAAAAAAGGATAATAAATCAATTTTAATTATTGTACAAGCAATATCAATACATAATCAAAATATGTATTTAAATATAATTTAACTAATAATTACCTATTTTTACCTAGTATTCCATGTTGTCTAGGTTGAATCTGCATGGACTAGATCCTTTTATGATTATGGCTTAAGGATCTATAAAAAGACAATTTAAATCAATTTCAACTAATAATACACTTGACCAATATCGAAACATGTATTTAATCTATTTAAAAGGACAATATAAAACTAAAAATATATTTACCTATATTTACTTATTCCATTGTACCATCTGCATCCTCTTTTTTTTGCAATGCATCTATGATTGTCTCATTCTCTTCCATCGAAATTGTCCATAACACTTTATTTGTAGGTCTTCCAGGATACTGATCTAGTTTTATATTTTTTGCCACCACCAAATGTGAATAGTGTATAATCTTTTTATGTGTTTCATAATCTTTGAATGTAGGTAGACTATTCTTCCTTGTCAGGTATTTTTGTAGCCAAGTGCCAACAACCACCATCGATCCTATTGGAAAACATGAAAACCATTGTCAAATAAGTTATAAAAATTTTCTTAAGGGGATCAAAGGCTTGTTCTAAAAAATTTCTTAAGGGGATCAAAAACTTGTTATCAAAATTTTCTTAAGGGGGTGTCTTAAGGGGATCACTGTACCTGTTGGATAATGATAGCCATCATCATCTTCTCGAGGTGCTATTAACTTGTGTTTAGTCTCCACACAATGAGCCAACCAATATTTTGTTTCCTCTTCATTCCCCTCAGGTGCAACAACAACATAGACATGTCCTGCAAAAAAAATTGGATTTAATAACTTGCGCATATCCATATAAATAATTTAGTATTACAAAATAAGTTAATAAAGTAAAATAAATTGAAATAAATTGAATTAAATTACCTTCTTGTACAAGGTCTAAAACGCGGTCATAGTCTTTAGATGCAAGCACTTGATCATTTTCTTCAATAGTTCTTTCATATTGATCGTGTGCTTGTGTAGGTGTCAACGATATTTGCTCCCATTGTTCAACCCATTATGTATTTTCACATGCTTCCCAATCTCCTGAGATACAAAATTGACAAAAAAATGCAAGCTCCCTTGTCCAGATAGTCCATGTACTTGTTGTCGAACTCCTAAATGAATGCCATTTAGTAGATCCACTAATTGTCTCACAGTCAACTCTAGGTATAATGTTCTCTTCTTCAACCAATCAAAAGAATCGATGGACTGTAGAGTACTCACTCGAACCAAGTGCAAATAATCTTGTATTGCACCGATCCACAATGCCACGTGCATATTTAAATTTTATTGCATCCTCAAATTTTAATTGTTCTCTATCAATAATTCTTTTGACACATGCACCAACTCCATCATGCTCTCCTTTACCATGCCCAACTTCAAAAAAAATCCATATATGTTGGACATTAAGTTCCTTGTGAACCCTGCTTAACCAATAGAACATTCGAGCATTCTTGAATTGCCTCATATAATTATCTGACCATATAAGGTGTTCTGTCATTTGGATTCCTCTTTCTCTTAAATTTCTATAAATATACTAAAACAGTATTGAACAAACTCTGACGAGTGTAACCAGTTGTCACTCAAATAAAAATGATATTCCCTCAAAAAAATTCTATTATCCTCAATGCTATCATCTACATGTCTATAAACAATATGCAGAAACATAGCTACTTACACTGAATTATAATATTGTGATTGAATTTCCTCTTGCAGAGCTACAGTATAATTTTCTGCAAAATCAACCACTGAAAGTATACTACCAATTGGAAATGTGTTTCTACATGTGCGAAATTGGCCATTAAGCCATCGAGAATGTTGAGAATGCATGGAATATTTTGGTATAATCTTATTCTTAAATTCTAACATGAATGATGTAATGCCTCGCCACGCAACCCTAGAGGATGTTGCAACAACTACTTAAACAGGCTAAATTTTTTTTTGTTTAAGTACAAATAATATACAAGTTCACTTCCCAATGCAACCATCCCCTAAGGTTACGAGACAAAAATTACTTAACAACCCACAACAACAACAAGAATAAAAACCATAACACTTATCTACTCAAGATAATAAGTACGCATACATTCCATAAAAGATAAATTATAACAAAGCATAATAGATAACCGTTCAATCCGTTTATCCGTAATTAAATAATACGATTACAACACTCATTCCCCGAATGAGGCAAGTCCAATAAATAAGATTACATTTACAACTTCCACCTCGATAACAATGAGGGGTAAAATAATACAAGATAACTGAAATGAAATAAAGCATGAACTAATACTAAAACTAACGAGCTCTCTGATTGGAAGTCTCGTCCACATGAACATGAAGAAGGAACCCAACGAATTTAGGTGCACGCCACCCAACCAAGTGGAACCCAAAGGCCTAGCCCCCATGCTAAGAGATAGTAACCAAGAATCCTAGTCAAGACCATCTACCTCTAGACACAGGCTAACATAAACTGAACCAAACTGAAACAACCAATCACATGCCACACAAGTACATCCCAAGGTACAACTCAAATACCATGCAATTACATCACAAGCACAACTCAAATACCACGAGTACCACTCAAAGACAACTCTACATGGTCACATTGCTTTCAAAAATAAAGCAGAACAAGTATGTTAAGAGAATCATACACATAATAATCGAATACCAACTATGGTCACACCGGGTATTAAGGAAACCATACCCACAAAATCGAATACCAACTATGGTCACACAAGGTATGTTAAGGAAACCATACCTACAAAATCGAATACCAACTATGGTCACACAAGGTATGTTAAGGAAACCATACCTACAAAATCGAAGACCGACTATGGTCACACAAGGTATGTTAAGGAAACCATACCTACAAAATCGAAGACCGACTATGGTCACACAAGGTATGTTAAGGAAACCATACCTACAAAATTGAAGACTGACTATGGTCATACAAGGTATGTTAAGGAAACCATACCTACAAAATCGAAGACCTACTATGGTCACACAAGGTATGTTAAGGAAACCATACCTACAAAATCAAAGATCGACTGTTTTCCTAGATAGAGTTTCATCACACAGCTCGTCATGGGTTATCCTTGGGAATCTTCATAGGCTCTGACCCCCACAAGAAAAGGTTATCCTGGTGACCTTTACCGAATCTCGGCCCCCATACTCACTCATGCGAAGCCAAATACCTTTCGTATAAACAAGATAGATGACCTTTCCATTACAAGCCTTCCCATCTCATCCCAAGCCTAACCGAGCACTTAGGTCCATGAGTGAGGCATTAACATCTTGATTAGTGAGAAGTTAGTCCTAAACTTCTAAGTATTGTTTTAGTTATCACTTGATTAAATAACTTATAACGAGTTATCCTTGACACCACTTCAGGTGCCGACCCCTGTTACAAGCCACTCTTCTACTGGACAACACACACACACCATCCAAAAATCTATGGAACCAAGGTGCAACAAACAAGACATCACGACCTCTCCTTTCTCAAGAGGTGACACAAACTGAAACGCACTCCAACACCGGAGGCAACAACCACATAACAAGGCCGCTCCCGACCGCTCTTGACAAGGAGGCACACATTACAATATCCACTCCTTTCTTAGGAGCAACAAAGATAAAACCATCTCCAACCACTGGAGGCAACAACAATAACCAAAAAAAATGCTCCTGACAGCTTCTGACAAGGAAACACACATTACAAAGTCACTCCATACAAGGAGACACGGATCCCATAATCTTCTCCTAAACCAAGGAGCTACAAAACATCCTCGTTTGTGAAAACCGGGTTATAACATAGACACAACCTTATGCACTATCCAAGAGAAATCACAACAGGAACAAACATGGCACAACAACCCACATATCAGAAAATGACATCTGGGAAACTTACATAATTAAGCCACTTAACCCACTTCCCCTAACATGCACCCTAAGGCAAAAACACATAAAACAATTGCGCATTGAAGTAAACTAATTTTGGATATTTTAGATCCATTTCATTCAATAATTTATTGCACAACAAACTAATTCCACGTCTCTTCCAGACAAGGGATAAAAATTTAAACCAACATTCCCTCCTCTAATTGCGTTTAAAATAATGTTAAATGAATGTTTACTTCTATGATACAACACATATCATTTAAAAAGCATCAATTAATTTCGCCATTCAATACCTTACTTATAATTCCAATAATTTGTTCAATCAAAATATGTCATCTTAAAATAAACCCTTTCACTTTGGCTATTGCACATTAATTTAGCTTTTCTCAATTATATTTAAAATATGACATTAATCAACTCAATCATTTTCAAATTTATAAATTCCACTATAACATATTACTTAAAATTCTTTCCATTTAAAATATGCTATTATTTCCTCATCCAATTAATATACATATATATCTTAAATATATATATATATAAACCTATTAAAAAAAAACATAAACTCATCTATACAAATATTTAAATTAATAGTCTAATATTATGAACATATAATATTAAATATTAAATATATATATTAGTGATTAATATATATAATAATATTTAATATTATATATCATTAATATTGAATATTTAAATAAAAATATTTTATTTTCTATTTTGATTTTCCCCCAAACGACCTCGGGCCGCACGTCGCGGACTAAGTCCTTGGCGGCTGCGGTTTCCTCTTGGTCGTGGTTTCCTCTCGTAGGGATCGACGGTTTTATTAGGGCCACGCTAATAGGGGTGGCGGGGGGGCGCATTCTAATGCATGGGCTGTGGCTGTAAGCACAGCCGACCCCCATACTGGTGGTGCGGTTGTGCTAAGCATAGCCGACCCACCAGTATGTGGGCGGCATGCTTAGGCGGTCGCAGGGGAGCGGGGAAATGGCTGCGGAGGAGGCTCTGCCTCCACAACCGTCCCCTGTATGGGGGTGGCGGTGGGGGTAGCGCCTCCCACAGCCTTTCCCCCCAAACCCCCTGGGGTTTTTAAAATATATTTTCTTTTTTTTTATTATTATTATTTTTTATTTTTTTTAATAAAAAATTCCGTTCAACCCCTGCGGATTTTGAAATCCACAATTTCAACCAGGGTATTTTATTTTTTTATTTTTTTATAGAAAATCTCCCAATTAATTTCATAAGAATGAAGAATATATATATATAAATTTATACAAATATATTGAATTCCAAAATAATCAATTGAACAAATAATTTCCAAAAATACTCAATATAATCATAATGCAATTTTTTTTTTAAGAACAACATTTTCACACAAATTTTCAAAGTTTTGAAACTAGATTCAACATGTTTTCATGCAAATCCAACAAATTTTCAATAATTTATAAAAACAACCAAGAATTGTAAATTCTTTCAGAATGAAATTAATTTAACAAAATGAAAACCTGGTTTCCATAAGTTTGAGAGGATCCAAAAGGGTGCCATGATTCATCTTCAAAATCCAGCTCCTCCAAGCACATCCAAAACCCCCAAAACCAAAAATTCCTTCCCTTCTCCATTTTTTCTTTTTTTCATTCTCTCCCTTTTCTATCCCCAAAAATCCAATAATAGCCAAAATGAAAAAAAATATCCTCAACCCCAAAGTCAAACTTTTGAAAATATCTCTAAATATCTCAATTTCAATTTTTGCATTTTCTAATTTTTCAAAAATGAAATTTAAACCTTTTTCAATATTTTCAACTAAATTTCAATTCAATAAAATCTATAATTTCCAAAATGCATAATTAACTTCATTTCAACATAACTAATTTAATTAATTAATAAATAGATTTAATCAACGATTAAATTATTTATTAATCAAATTAAATTAATAATAAATAAATTACCCTACTAACATAATTCCAGATTGCATTACTCAACAACTTAAATACCTTAAGCCATTTAACTACCCATTTTCTAACTTGCAATTAAATAACGAAGAGAGGGCACAAAATCCAAAGCAACGCAACTTGACAAACAACTGACGACATACAAGGACTAGGGTGACGACTTGGCACGGAAACCTAGATACTATCTCCTAATCAAATACTACTGGGTATTGAACACGCTCTCACCTGTGAAACCAGGTGGAGTCGATGTCCTGTACCTGTCAACCTGCAAATCAAGTAAACAACAACATATAGTATAAACAGCATAAAATGCACACCGTGAAGAGGTAATCTCGGAATCGTAGGGCGCTCGCAAGCGAGTGATGCGATCCGTCCTCTTCACCAGTACAGTACAACTAACTGACAATTCTAACATATCAGTATAATCAGAAGCATAAACATCATTGATTCAATTATCCACTATGCTAATCCAGAGCATGACATAATGATAACATCATAAGAATACACCATCACACTAAAATATACCATTCGCATAACTTACAGATAACAATCAAATAACAACTGATTTCAAAATCAAAGTGCAAATAGAAAGGACAACATAATGAAACAGAACACTATTCGATCCAAAGAGCAAAACGAAGGGGTCTTACAAATGCATGTACACTAACTTTTTCTGTAACTAAATCATAATGCTTTCCAATTTTTCCATCTTTTAGAGAATAATTAACATTACTAAATCTTTTAACATCAACTAATTGTTTTCCAAAATCATTATCAACACTTTCATGCATGCAAACTCTGAAGAATGAATGATTTCCGCAACTACTGCATTGTCCAGAAATACAAGATCTTGAATAAAATATTTTTTCATTAGATCTTTCACAAAATAAACTTGATATAAAATCCCTTATTGTTGCAGGTGGCATATTGATACCACATTCCTACATAATCATGTTAGTATTCAAAGTACAACGTATATATTGAAAAACATCATAAAAATAACAAAATTGAACATGTGTTTTACAACAACAAGATATTCATTATTTATTAATTTTTACATACCATGGTTTACCTTTTTCAAAAGACCTTTGGCTTATTTTAATATTACTAGGTAACACTCAATCACCACAATTTTTTTTATAAAATTTAGTTTGTGTTGTATCTAATAGGTTTTTTGGATGAGGATTGTGAACTTTGGACCCCATCCTTAATTTTAAAGCATCTCTAGCATTAGATGATACCCTAGTATTATCATGCCAAAAAAAATCACAAAGATTTAATTTCAACATTCAATTTCATATCAAACCTCGGGAGTCGACCACTGAAACTCCAACATTGGTTGATAGTATCATTTTCTATACTTTCTCTTCTTTTTGCCGCTCTTAGCAATGTTTTAGGATGTATTTCTAAAACTTCACTAATATTCCTTACCATTCTTTTATTCAAAGTTGATTTATTAACTATAGCAGTTGTTATAGATTTTCTTCTTGCAATCTTATCTTTAGGTCTACTATTTTTGCCAATAGATTGAATGACACCAACAATACTAGACATAGCATGTTTTATTGATTGATCCTTTTTTCTTTGTTTAACAAAAATGCCCAACTTTTTCATTATTTTTCGCATTCTCATTAATTGTATCATTAGTTGACATTGAACTGAAAATTTTTTATGATAAAAAAATTGATTGTATAATCTATTAGCATGTGTTTTTATTTGTCTCTGAGAAATTTTATGAGGAAGATTATCCAAAACATCACTTTCAATTTTAAAATATATATATTCAAAACTATTTTCATTTTCATTTTCATTCTCATCTTCATTTTCATTTTCATTTTCATTCTCATCTTCATTTTCATTTTCATTTTCATTAAGAGGATTTTCATTTTCATTTTCAACAATAGAATGGTTTTCATTATCATTTTCAATGAAAGTATTATCATTTTTATTTTCATCAAGAGGATTTTCATTTTCCTTTTCCACAACAAAACAATTTTAATTTTAATTTTCAACGACAATTTGACTCAAATCTTTAACTCTACGAATATTATCAATATCAACATTGTAATATCCAGTCTCTTGTAAATCTCTAATAAACATCATTTCCATGAGTCTCAAATGTGGATTTGAAGACGTACTTGGACTTGTGCCTATTGAAACATTCTCCATAGCATTGGAAGGATATCTAAAGACATGCCAAGAGTAGTTTGTATATTCGTATTAGTTTCCACATTCACTTCTTGCAAGTTTGCATCGTCTACATCCATGGTCTCCTCAATGTTTTTGTCTTCAATAGTTGTGGAACTAGATGCTTCACCATCATTCATTGATCGAATTGTCATTCTTCTTTCTCTTTGTATTTTTTTCTCCTTCTCTCTCTTTGCTTAAATTTCTTCAAGGGTCAATACCTTCCTATCTTTCCTCTTATTCTGATATTGTGATCCCATGATTGAATTTTTTTTAAGTATACACAAATGAATGTCAAAAACTTGAGAGTCTTCCTTGAACTTGTTCCTCCTTCAAACAAGTAGCAATTGTTCACAAAATTCCTCTTCCTCCTTAAAATAAGTAGCAATTGAAAAAAATTCCTCTTCCTCTTTCAAACAAGTAACAATTGAATAAGAATCCTCTTCCTCCTTCAAACAAGTATCAATTAAACAAAATTCCTCTTCCTCCTTCAAAAACTTGTAGCAATTGCTCAAAATTTGTCTTCCTCCAAACAAGTAGCTCAATCAAACAAAAAATTTCATCCTCTTTTGAAACATTTATAGGAATTCAACAAAATTACTCTTCCTTCTTCAAACAAGTAGTTCAATTAAATAAAAAAATTCATCTTTTTGTGAAAGCAAATAGGAATTCAAAAGAAATTATCTTCCTCATTTCAAAACAAATAGCAATTCAACAAAAAAACTCTTCCTCCTTCAAACAAATAGCAATTCAACAAAATTACTTTCTCACAACGTGCCAATGATGCCTCCTTTCAAAATTGAAAAAAAAAACCAACTTGAAGAGCTGCAACAAGACAAAAAGTTGATAGAAAAAGGAAATATGTCGCAGTCGGCCGTACAGAATGATTCTCAAAATTGACATACCCCTTTTTGACAATAAATTAAAAAATAATGGTCAAAAAGAACTCGAGATCCCATTTAATAAACGAGATCCCGAGTTAAATAAATTGAGATCCCATTTATTAAACGGGATCCCGTTTCATTTTCCAATGGCCCTGTCATTAAATTTCCAATGGATGAATTATAATCGAGATCCCGTTTAAACTTCAGATTTAGATCGGGTTTTTTCTTTGTTAACAGGTTCTGGAAATGGTTTGGGGAGCCAAACCTAAGCCCTAGACCTGGTTTGACCTGCAAGTTGAAGGTCTTAGCAATGTCACAAAAAATACTGACTTTGGGCATACGTCTAAAGGCTTTCTTTGTAGAGATTTTCGACGAAATTAAAACCCATTATAGATTAGATAGTGTAGATTCCAAATATGTAATTTTTTTTACAATTGGATTAATTTTTTATATTTTTCATTTAATTTCAGATTAAACAGGTCCATAAACTTGAATTATCAATGTTTTTTAGTATTTTAATAACTTTTTATCAACATAAGATTTTTACGAACGGATTGCACGAAAGCGTACTTCAGACAATTCTTTTCAATTTAAAAAAACAAATTCAAAAAATCATAATTTTAGATCATCTTATGCATGATGTACACAATGATTTTTTCAAACACCTAATATGACCAATAAAAAATTAACAAAAAAAAAAATCAATAAAAAATTACAAAAAATAATGGAAAGCGTGCTTCAATGAGTTATAAATGTAGATACCGAAAATTGGTCTAGGCCTACGAGTACACATTTCAACATAATTTTCTATAGTCCGTCGTCTTGATTAAATAATGTTACTAATTTAATTGCCTTTCTAACACATATTTCCTCTATTAATTAAATACCCTTTTTAATTAATTCATTAATTCATAATCATCCTTTATTCTACTTAATTAATTAAATAAATCATATTTATTTAATTATGTTGCGAACTAATTAATTCTTTCCCCTTTATCTATCAATTAAATAATTTATTATTTAATTCCCCTTTATCATACTTTTCCAACTATAATTAAATATCTTTATTTAATTATTCATTTAACCCCTTTTCATCTATAATTAAATATTTATTATTTAATTATTCATTTTATCCTTTTCAACAGCCAAATTAAATAAATTACTTTATTTATTTAATTAAAAGTCTCATATTTCGAATGTTGAATTAAATTAACATTTAATTCATTATTTAATTAATTATGTCACATTCCTCTAACATTCAGTTATCTCTTACATGCACTTATCGTCTGACTCGAGTTATCTCTATGAGAGAACTCTCCGTCACAACTAGTCGATTAACTAGTTCCAACTCATATGCATGATCTATATTTATTAATTAAATATCTTTATTTAATTAACTAACTCAAGTTTGCATTCACATGCATTTATTCTCCAACTTCTAACTTTGGCTTTTGCATACAAAGTCTATTTCTTTTATTTTTTGAAGATGAAGATTGGAACTCATGTTCTAAAATTAGTCTTTACCTGCAGTTGAACTCAAGTTCTAACTTGCGTTCTATCTGTCACATAACTCATCGCATGGCATTCATTAATCTCATCCGTCGATCTCTCTTTCAATCTGAGCCAATCATTTGAAAACACAAAATCTATAAAATGGCCTGTCATTATCATTATTCCTCCTCCCGAAATCATTATACACTTTTGAGAAGAAACAATCTTTGATATTTTGCTGAGACACTCGACGAAGTTATGCTTGCATTCAAAAATAGAAATCTGAGGGCAAGAATAACAATACAGCAAGATGGAGAAGGGCAATTGAGATAAATCGAGGAAGTATTTGCATATTCGGTGAGATCATTCTAGTTTTTATTTGTTTAGATTAATCATGCTTACTTATCATTTATTTTATTTTATTTAGATTAGAATTGATGTTTAATCTTATGCAACAGTTAGCATCTTCCACAATTCTGAAAAATCTGAGTTACATTTGGTGAACCCGACGTGAACCCACTTCAAAATCCGCACATCTTTCCGTTTTCCATTTCTGTTTTTTGTTTCTTTTTCGTAGGTTTTTTTGTCCAGTGAACCGCATCTGTCAAAAACAGCGATGCATCCATACTTACGAACCGCATCTGCCAAGCCATAAACCGCATCAGGCTGTCAATCGCCGCATCGCCTGCCGTTCGCCGCATGCGCCTATCTATCACCGAATCTGCCAGTGGATGAATTTCGAACCGCATCAGACACTCCATTGACCACATCCGCTTGTGACCATTCAAACCACATCTATGGCTCCAAAAGCCGCATCTGGCTGGTAAAGATTTTTATTTATTTTATCGATTTTCGTGCATCCATTTTTCAATCTTTGTTTTTTTTTTCCGTGATTTGGATTTTCGCTAATATTTGGTTCAGTTGTGTCAAGGTAGAATAACAAGTGTTTGCAGGACGAAGCGTAGAAAACAATACAAAAACCAAAGACAAACAATGAACTACTGACAAATTTGCATGCAGGACCTAATGGTTTTATCTTTTTAAGCATGCTTTTGTTTTGGTAGATAGATAATCGTCTTGTAGGTTAAAATGAACTTCTGTTTGGTAGTGTAAACAATCTCATTTGGGCTTAATAATTTACCAGTGTTTTTCGTGTTTGCATTGTTAGTTTATAACCCCACGATTTAGTAATCGAAGTATCCTCTCCCCTTGCGCATTCATGCGATCCTGGGTGTAAGAGAAACGGTTACTGACTCTAGAACTTGGGCCTGTCTTGGTGGGAAAAAGTACTCACCCCAAGACGACTCAGACCGGTAGCACGCTAAAGCCAAGTGACTTCCAGCCGGTATACAAAAGTGGATTCTTGGGGAAACCCCAGGAATCATGCGCACTAATCTGACGAGATGGATAGAAATGGACTCTCACCAACGTTGGTTAGTGTCCCACAAACGGAATGCCCGAATTAAAAACCTTGTTGTAGAGTTACCAAAATCATATCTACTTGTTGGTGCAGCAGGTCAGACCTATGAAGCCATCTTACAATCTTACGGTTTACGTGTAGAGATGAAAAGTATGCCATGGGAGATTCATGGGTATTGTAGCTTGGCTGCCCCGTATAAGTGAGTGCCATGGAGGGGAGCCAGTGGGGTCAAGCTACTAATCATCCACCGTAAATATGCATAGCTAGAGAAATCCAAGTAAGAATTCAACAAGTACTGTCCTAAAAGCCTAGGGTGTAAATGTTTTTCGAGTCTCAATAGTCCATTCATCACAAAACTGAAAATACTTTGAATGTTGTGTTTGCTATTTGTTGTATTTGCCAAAATCTTGATCAAACAAACAAAGTCAGTCAAACAGCTTTCGAAAAAAAAAAAATTCAACTGTCAGGAACAGAGTCGCATTTGTCAGTTTAATCGCCGCATCTGTATTAGAGAGTCGCATCTGTTAGGGGAATGGTCGCATCTTTCTGTCATAATTTTCATAATTTCGAAGTTTCGAAGCGCATCTATCACATCCTGAGTCGCATGTGTCCATGCAAACCGCATCTGTCAAAGTCCGAACCACAAGTGTCTGTCAGGATAACTAGTTTTAGAGTCCAAAATAGGAAAAACGCATGTGAATTGGTAAACTGCAACTGTCATAGGAAAGACCGCAACTGTCAGAAACACCACAACTGTCATAGGAAAGACCGCAACTGTCAGAAACACCACAACTGTCAGAAACACCGCAACTGTCAGAAACACCGCAACTGTCAAAAACACCGCAACTGTCAAATCCTGAACTGTAACTGTTAGCTGAACCGCATCTACTTGTTATCAGAGAACAATCAAAACTGCAAATTGAGTCCGAACAAAAACTGTCAAAATTTTGCTCAAAAATCTTGCATCCATTAGGTGGTTATATACGTCTTAGTTACAATCCACGTCTTTGTCATAGTCATCCAAAGTCACATGCATATAGATACTTCCTCGGAAATCTTAGTTACAATCCACGCCTTCGTCATTGTCGTCCTAAGTTGCATGCATCTAGATACTCCCTAGGAAATTGCATATCACAGCATAGATAAGTTTCCTTGTCTTTGGATAAATTCATGTCCCGATTTGTCACACTCATCGAAACTAGTCACCTTAGTCTTATCTAGTGAATCTTTTCAGCTCAACAAGTCTAGTTTGGAAAGTTCACTTTGTCAACTGTCATTTGTCCTACGATCAGGTTCCTTGGTCAAAACAAATCCTTGCATGCATTTACTCCATAGGAGGTAGGTTATACCCAGTTTAGAATCATAGTCTACATGAGGTCTTACATATTGTCCATCTTACCATACGTCATCTTAGTATACGTCTTTCTAGAAATCATTTTAGCAACATCCTTATTGTCCAAAAAAAAATCCAAAAACATAGAATTAGGTCATATCAGTTTTAGGCATAGTCTGCATTACCCCATTTTGAGCAACTTTTTTTATGGTCGAAACAAGGTCTCAAAAGAGGCACAAAGAAATGGCAGACCCCAACGAGTTTATCAATCCTTTCAGCACTCAACCACCTAGGAAGAACAAACCACACAAACCATTGCTTGATAAATTTTTCACTAGAGACGCCAATGGACGAGTCTTTGTTGAAGACATAGAGTCTGCAGTCCAAGATCCTGAATTTGCATCCTTCATGGATGAGTGCTTGGAAAATGATCCCCAATGCTATCTAGCAAAATTGCTAGTAGAAGGTGCCACACTACCACCAGGATTTGACGTTCACACATTGAAAATGACATCTACCCAACCAATGCAAATAGTGACATCAAGTGGTTCTATGCCCCAAATCACCGCAGCAATACCAACTGGCATACCAGCTCAGACATCGTCAATTGTAAACACAACCCCTTTCAACATAACACAAGGTTTATAATTTACGACGGGAGCAACTTCATCCAACCCCTTTGGCACCAACACGATTGGTAAGAGATCCAAGGCGGGTACGAATATTCCTATCCCAAGTCAAACCATTCAAATAGGATATATTCCTATCCCACAATGGACTATTCAAACGGGATATATTCCTTCACCAAATCACAACCCGTCGCAAAACATGGAATATTAGAATGTCTACATTGATCCGAACAATGCCAAAACCATGTCCTTGACACAAGTCGATGTCCTTCAGAATCAAATGCAAACTCTCCAACAACAAATGGATAATATGTCTATGTCAGGCAAACAAACTATCTCAGCACAAGACTTATGTCCATGTCCATTTGACAAAGCGCTTTACATGACACCTTTTCCCCATGGATACATTATACTGATTTTGCCTAAGTATAATGGGAAAAAGAATCCTCTAGAACATATTAGGGAGTTCTCAACAGCATGCATGGACATATCGTATGACCCCACATATCTGATGAGACTATTTCCACGAACCCTTGTTGGGATAGGACTGGAATGGTTTTCTAAACTACCATATGGTATACGCTCTTGGGGAGAATTAGCTGAAAAGTTTGTCGAACATTTCGCCTTCAACATAGACAATGAGATAACAATAGCAACCTTGTGCCACACGACACAAGAAGATGGCGAAATTTTCACCACTTTCTTTCAGAGGTGGAGAAGTCTAGCTAGCAGATGTCCAGTTGAGATACCACAGAAAAAAAAGGTCACGATATTCCTAGAGAACATCAATCCAAAACTGCAGAGTGATTTAAGAGTACATTGTTGTACCTCATTCCTAGACTTGGTACAGAAAGGCATCATCCTTGAGAAAGGCCTTATTGATAAAGGCGAAATAAAGGTACCAAGTAGGAATCCTATTGTCCAAAATCAAAATGCACCAAATGATAGAAGACAATTCTGGTCCAAAAACAAGAATGTTACAAATGATGGCATTGTCGATGCTAAAAACATATATACAAGGCCAGTTATCACACTGAGAGGATACAACCAAAATCAAGACACAATGGATAATCCAGATGAAATGGCTAACTATCTCCAAAATTCACAGCAACAATGACCTCAAAGAAGATTTCCAACACGTGAATTTACTCCTCTAGGACAACCGATCGAGGTTATTTACAAAGAATTGATTAAACACAATCTCATCAAACCGTTGGAACCAAGAGAATATGATCCTGGATAATTTAAACCTTCCTGGTGGGATGACAAATCCCATTGTGAATATCATCAAATAAAAGGACACAGCCTACAAAATTGTCGCCAACTCAAGGGAATTATCCAAGACTTTGTTGAGAACGGAACCATAGAGGTCGGTGGACAGAAAAACACCAAGAACAGTGATCATAAGGTCTTCAAGGACCCATTACATGACCACACGAAAGGAAATGCCTTCAGTTCGGGAACTAAGATCGATCCATCAACCAATTATGCAAACAGCAATTTTGACTATGGAAAAGGAAAGATTATAAATAGCCTCTGTGTTGCAGATGAGCATGTCGATACCTTCACCATTAAGAAGCCTCCAGAATGTAGTGTCAACACATGCAGAACCAAGATCACTATTCCAAGTCCTTCTTCTGAGCCATCTACACAAGCTTCCAAGTTCAAGTACAACCTTCTTGATCAATTGAGTAAAACCCCTGTGCAAATATCTATCTTGGAACTATTGACCTTATCACCTGAGCATCAAGCCATTCTCGATAAAGCTTTGCAGAACACAACTGTCCCTATGGATTTAGATGTCAATCGTTTCGAAGAGACGGTGGGATATTTAACCAATTCGCACCATGCTACATTTTCCCAATAGGATTACTCGACAGAAAAATCTGATCATAATGACCCATTACATCTTGAAGTCTTAGTCCATGAAACCAAAGTCAGACAAGTCTTGGTAGACGGAGGAGCAGGTTTGAACCTGTGTACCCTAAAATTGGTTAAGGCATTAGGATTCTCAGAAGATTGCGTAGATACCTCTAAGAGTATAGTCATCATGGCTTACGATGATGAGGAAAGATCATCCAAAGGAGAGGTCACACTCCCTATCAGAATTGGTCTAGCAATCATGAACACCAGCTTCCAAGTCTTGGATCTCACTCTTTCGTACAATTTGTTGTTAGGTAGACCTTGGATACACGCAATGAAAGTTGTACCTTCAACGTATCACCAATGTCTCAAATTTCCACATAATGGCACCGAGATCACTATTGATGGTGATCCAGATCCGTTTTAGTATTGTACAAGCCTAAAGGAAATTCCACAAGGCCAAGTACCAGTTAATCAAGAAGTTTCATCATCCAATTCATCCCAATACATTGACTCATCACATCTCACTAATTCCAAATCATTCACACCTCCATCAACTACTCCTAAATTTGAAATCCAAGACAAGGGCTTTGGCGAGTATCGTATAAAGGCATCATACTGTGTCAATCAACTGATTCCACCTAAGGCATATGGCCTACCTATGGCAGATAGAATACAGTCAATAGTCATATTCAATGTTCCCCCTACAATGACATTGATCAAATGGGGAGAGCTAAGCGAGGAAATTGTGGACCAAGGTGATTCCTAGTTGTATCAAGAAGAACATGAATACCCCTCCCCGTCTATTCAAATAGCTAAGAACCAATATGGAAAAGGCTTTAAGATAATGCAAAAGGAAGGCTATGACGGGCACAGTGGGTTAGGGCTACATCAAAATGGAAGGACGAAACCGATTACTGTCCACCCATGACCGAAATACTTAGGGCTAGGGTGTCAACCGCTTAGAATTGGGTTTCCTAGTACTTCGTCACTATTTCAAGAGGAAGTGAGTGCTTACGCAGACACCGAGACATCTCATGATCCACCTCCCCCATTTTATGACAACCCTCCAATCTTTGATGAATCCCCTTACTCAAGCAATGGTGAATGGGATTCCCTTTCATCTACCAGCACCATGAACATAGATGCACTATTTGGAGAATTGGACCTAAACATGAAACCTATACCCAAACCATCTAGTCCTTGTCCTAAGAAACATTTGTCCAAAGAAGAATGGCATAAGATCTATTATTGAGAAAAACTCGATCATGCATATTGGGCACCTGAACCACCATCTTCTAACGACCTATCCCAGGCAATGGTCCCACATCAACGTTTACCTACCCGTAAGGAAAAGACCCATCAAGAGTTAGTCCAGAACTTCTGCGACCATGTCAACCATTCACTATTCACCCTGTCAGTGGCTACCTTTAAAAACTCCGTTGATGACATGCCCCTCATATATCCTGAACTTATAGACTGGGATCAACAAGGTACACCTATCTTAGACACATTCGAGAATGACAAAGCAATTGCTGAGTTCATGGGACTTCGAGAAGGCATACCAAGAGGGGATCATAAAGCTGGTTTTACCATAGACTTGGATGATAAAGCATATTTTGGGGAGTCTATTTACACCTCTAGTCGCAAAAATGAGGATAAAAAGAAAAAAGACAATGAAAAGAACAATGATGAGTCCCTAGGTGAAAATCGAAAGGCACCTTTGGATGAAGAAAAAGTCAAAATAAAGGACGTATCCAAGGGCGAAAACCTCCTTGAGGCACCCAAGGATAGAGGTTTAAATATTCTCCCCGTTGAACAGGAAAAGTCACCAATGCTAGTAGAAGAATCAGTTGCAGTCAACATAGGTATAGAAGAGAATCCAAAGATGGTATATTTTGCAGCTTCTTTAACAAAGACAGAAAAACCTGAGTTTAGGGACTTATTCCAAAAGAGACAGATAAACTTTGCATGGTCATATGCTGACATGCCTAGGTTGGATCTAGATCTAATATTGCACCATTTACCATTGCAGCCAGGCATCAAACCAGTCAAACAAAAGTTAAGAAAAATGCACCCACAGATTGCTCTATTGGTCAAGGCAGAACTAAAGAAACTCTTGGATGTAGGATTCATAAGGACAATAGACTATGCAGATTGGATATCGAATCTTGTAACCATGACTAAACCAACTGGGGGCATTCGAATTTGCACAGACTTTAGAGACATCAACAAGGCGTGTCCTAAGGATGACTTCCCTTTGCCGAATATAGATATGATAGTGGATCTTACAGCGGGGTATGAGATGCTATCCCTCATGGATGGTTTCTCGGGATACAACCAGATTAAAATAGCAATTGAAGACCAACATAAGACAGTTTTCACGTGTCCATGGGGCACATACTGTTGGAACGTTATGCCTTTTGGGCTTAAGAACGCAGGAGCTACTTACCAACACGCAATGACTACAATTTTCCATGACTTTGTACACATTCTCATGGAAGATTACGTCGATCACATTATAGCAAAATCAGAAACAAGAGAAGCTCACTTAAAGGTTTTAAATAAGATATTCCAACGGCTAGAGAACTACAATGTCAGGTTGAATCCGAAGAAGTGTGTCTTTGGAGTCAAATCGGGGAAACTGTTAGGGTATATCATCTCTTGAAGAGGCATTGAAGTAGATCCAAAGAAGGTAAGAGCTATCATAGAAATGCCTCCTCCATCCAACATAGGACAACTCAGAACTCTATAGGGCAGACTACAGTCAATTAGGTGATTCATAGTACAATTGGCAGATAAGATTCATCCATTTCAACATCTACTCAAGAAAGGAGTACCATTTGTGTGGATGCTTAAATGCCAGGATGCATTCCAACAAATCAAGGACTATTTGCTAACTCCACCAGTCTTAATGCCACATACAGAAGGAAAGCCTTTGATCTTATATATTTCAGCAACTCAGTCAGCATTAGGGGCTCTTCTCGCACAAAAAGATGATCAAGGTCATGAGAGAGCGGTCTATTACATCAGTCGTACCTTAGTGGGCTATGAATTGAATTACAGCAACATAGAACGTGCCTATCTTGCGGTAGTTTTTGCTACCCAAAAACTTCGGCACTACATGCTCAATCGACAAACAGTGTTAATTGCAAAAATTGATCCACTCAAATACCTTCTAAGTAAGGCAGCTTTAACAGGCCGATTGGCTAAATGGGTCATGATACTTAGTGAGTATGACATTGAGTATGTCGAGAGGAAGGATATAAAAGGACAAGTGATTGCAGATCAGTTAGCTGATGCACCTATAAAAGCAGATCATCCCTTAGTGGCAGATTTTCCAGATGAATTTCTATTCAACATTGACATTAAAACAAACTGGAAACTGTACTTTGATGGTCACATACAAATCGTGGTTCAGGAGCTGGTGTCTTATTTGTCACACCTCAAGGTGATACCATTCCCAAATCATTCAGGATTGCTTAACAATGTAGCAGAATACGAAGCCTTAGTGATAGGCTTGAAAATGGCAACACAATGGAACATTAAGAGCCTACATGTCTTTGGTGACTCTCAACTGGTAATCCGACAAGTAAATGATGAGTACGAAACTAAGGATGAGAAGCTTGCCCCTTACAAGAGAATGGCTGATAGTTTCAAACAATATTTCAAGGATATAACTTTTCAACAAATACCACGCATTCAGAATAGAGCTGCAGATGCTATGGCAACCGTGGGTTCCTTGTTGGATATTCCGAGTAACGTGCCTAAGTTCGAGTTTTTGGTTGAACAGCTGTTGGTCCCTGCTTACGATATCCCCGATACTATGATGGTGTGTACCATTGTTGGTCCTACATCTCCTTGGTATAAAGAAATATTCGACTATCTAACAAATCAAACCTTACCTCAAGACTTGTCCAATAACCAACGTCGAACCTTCATCCGTAAGTCTGCCAAGTACACCATCATCGGAGAAACCCTATATAGACGCACCTTAGACAACTGCCCTAATGAGATGTCTCGACGCTGAAGAAGCACAAACAACTTTGCGAGCAGTGCACGAGGGTATATGTGGATCCCATTCGAGTGGTCCAACCTTAGCCCATAAGATTATGAGACTAGGTTACTATTGGCCTACTATGGAGAAAGACTCATACGTCTTTGTGAAGATGTGTAGACAATGTCAAATACATGGAGACTTGATAAGAGCGCCAGCACAGGAGCTTCGACCGATTACTTCACCATGGCCTTTCGCCCAATGGGGACTCAACCTCATAGGTAAGATACACCCACCATCATCCAACGGCCACAAATTCATCATTACCGCTACCGAATACTTCACCAAGTGGATTGAAGCCATTCCCATGACCTACATCACTGGCACCCAAATATCTAAGTTTATTCTGAACTATATCATTTGTCAGTATGGTGTACCACAATCCATAATCACAGATAATGGCCGTCCATTCAAGAACCAAGAAGTGCGCCATTTATGTGAAGAATTCCACATCAAGCATCATTTTTCCACCCCGTATTACCCACAAGGTAATGGCCAAGCTGAGGCATCTAATAAAACCATTGTTAGAATCCTTAAAAAGACTGTCAATGATGTTGGTCATGACTGGCACCTACAGCTTAATCCTGCCTTATGGGCTTACCGCACAAGCATCCGCACTCCCACCGGTGCCACTCCATTTTCCCTCGTATTCGGGTCCGAAGCTATCTTACCTATAGAGGTCGAAATACCTTCTCTAAGGGTATCTTTGAAGAGTCATGTCGACGATGAAGAATATCGTGTCTCTAGGCTACAAGAGCTTGAATTACTTGATGAACGAAGACAGAAAGCATTAGATCATTTGCAAGCATATTAGAATCGTCTTTGTCGGAGCTACAATAGGAAGGTTCTCAATAGATATTTTGACATTGGTGACCTGGTATTAATGGAGAATCCAAAGCTGAATGAGAGAAACCAGGAAAGTTTGAGCCTAACTGGTTAGGGCCGTACATTGTCACAGAAGCCTTTGGGTCAGGAGCGTACCAACTCTCTACTCCTGAAGGAGAACCGCTTTTGTCCCCTATCAACAGTCTACATCTAAAGAGGTTTTACGCTTAAGTCTCTGAGAATCCGTGTCTTAATCTGGAAAAATACAAAAAAATGGAAAAAACAAAAAAATGGTTACCTTGATGAAAACCTGGCAAACAAGCATCTTTGTAACACCAAAAAAAATAAAAATTGAGAAAATCAAAACAGTAAAGAGAAATAAATCCGTCCACTAGTGAAAACCGCTTCGGTGGCGCTATGGATAAGTACCATGGTGAAAACCTGGCAAACAGGCACCATGTGTAGTCAAGCTCGCTCTTTCGTCTACCATCATTCCAATCAGACTTTCCCCCCATCACTCATAATAAATGGTTGTCCTATCCATCATTTGGAACGATTGACATCTAATGTCCCACTCTGTCACATTATCCACTCCATCTCGCAAGTCTTATTCCCGACTAGGGGAAAATCCTTGTTCTATTCCATGAACACCTTGTACATAGCATCACACCATCAGAAAATGTCCTGAAAAAAACAAAAACATTAGAAAACTTCAAAAATCCAAAAAAATCGAAAAAATGTTAGAAAATCCCAAAAACAGAGTCAGGTCAATCATGTCTAGTCCATCATGTCATGTCAGTCATGTCTAGTCAATCCTATCAAGTCAGTCATGTTAAGTCAGTCGTAGTCATAGTCGAACTACGTTGCCTCTACGACTGGGACGTAGGCAAGGCCATCAATCGATGTGCCCCTGAGGCATTTAGTCTGTCAGTCTAGGTTTGTCATGTATCACACACATTTAAATCATGACTCTTTGTATATTCAATGTCATTGGTTGTGTCGAACTACGAGGTCTCTGCATGTACAACGTAGGCAAGGCTAATCAATTGATGAGCTCCTGGGACCACACTAGGTCAGTCCAATAGGGTTCATTCACAATCACTATCACACAAGTTGCATATCATAGTTTAAGGTATCGTCTCATGTCAAACACTATCTACACACACACTTTTATCAGTCAAAGAATCAAAACAAGTCATGCATCAACAAGGCAAAATGTCTCAATAGTCATCAAATCAATTACAAACACATTGTCAAAGCGATCAACCTATGTCTTCCGCAAGATATGTCTTTCTTGTCAACAGACGTCATCAAATTGTCATCGTCTCATGTGGCTTGTCACCTCAACGTCATCAGACTCCAATGTCTTATACGGCACATGTCTTACTGAAACCAGGCTTTGTCATGCCTTATACAAAAGTCACCAAGTCGAAACCAGACTAAACGTCTTATGTGGTATGTGTCATTCTCTCACATTACACTATGTCAAACATCAACAATCAAACAATCCCTCAAGATCAAGTTTTGGCAAATACATTTATTTGGCTTTATGACTTTTCATATTATTCTATCTTTTCTTTGTATCGATTTGTGAATTGATCCTGTTACTAGCTTTCTCAAGGATGTCCCTTGAAGGATTTAGAGAAGCAACGATGTCTCAGGATTCTTTTTCTTTGGCTGTTGTCTGGCAATTGTCTTTTAAACTTTGGCTTTTTGAATCATGTTACTAGTTTCCTCACGGATGTCCTATCAAGGATTTAGAGGAGCAATGATGTATCATGATCCATATTTTATTTTTCTGTTGTATGGGGTTTGTCTTGACAACAATGACTGGGGCAATCTTGTCCTTAGTTTACGTTTTGACACTCCTTGTCTACGACTGTCTGTTTTTTGTAGATGGATGATTTTGTACACTATGGTCTATCTCATATCATAGTGTGTACCATCCATTTGTGTCATGTCCGCCTAGTGATGATAAAATTGCAAGTATAGCATAGTTTGGCAAGGATATCAAAGATTATATGTTTTCTCAAATCAGATTCATACTCATTCATTCTTTTATTTTTTCTCAATTGATCAACACATTCATTCTTTCTTACTAACATTCTATAGTCATTAACATTTCTCTCATCCAACATAATGATAGAGTCCTATGACACAACACAAACATTAGGTCATTTTGCATTTACATCCATCTTTTATAAGCATTTTCATATAGTAACACATTAACATTCTCATTACATACATAATTGACATTATATCAACATGGCACAACAGATATTGCATATACATTTCACCATCACATATAAATAAGCATAAACATTCATTACCTCCATTTTCCATTGCACATAGAATCATCCATAACATGTAGAAACATTTCATTCATAAACACATGTACATACATCATCTAATAAAAGTCATTCATCATCATAAGTAGAACTAAATGTCATATCGAAGCCGCCAAAAATCATATATATATATATATATATCGCTCAAAATAGTGTGTCATAGTACAATATCATAGTGTCCATAAATAATACACAAGCTCGCAGGCTCTGTGATCAACATATAGATGTCTACATGTATACAAAAGTATGTCATTGTGTCCCACTACCACTACTGTCACATGGTGAAGGTGGTGGGAACATCCTCGTGGGTGCTCTCTGCGAGGTGGACGGCCTGTCATATGGACCTGGCCTCGATGGTCCTACCACCCCCTCGGTACTCTGTGTCCTCTGACTCCTACTCTGTGATCTCTGACTCCACGCCTCAGAAAAGGTAGGACCCCGTCTCTCTGCCGGCACTGCTGCCTCATATAACTCTCTATAATAACTGGCTCTCTCCACCGCTCTGACCAACTCCCGTACCATGCCATCAGAGGAGGACCCACTGCAAAGGCGTCTAACCTCTGTGAACTGCTGCTCTATCTCCTGTCTCTGAGCAATTGCCTGATCTCTCTCCATCAGAGCACTGTCCCTCTCTACATGGATACTGTCTCTCTCTACATGGATACTGTCTCTCTCTACGTGGGCACTGTCTCTCTCTAACCTCATCGCGTCAAACTCTGCGGTCATCACTCTGAGTCTCTCCTCCAGAACCTCTATGTCACCATCCCTAGGAGCATCCTCCTCTCGTCTCCCCTCCACTATTTGATCTCTAAGCTATCTCTCCTGCTCCTCCATCGGTGCATCCTCCTCCACATCATCCTCAATGTCATCCTCTCCATATCCCGCCAAAATCCCTAGAGGGTCCACATCCATCTCTACATCCAGATCCTCTGCAACATCCTCTAGTCTCGCATCTACATCTACACGCTCCTCAACCACTACCTATGCTACAGCATGCTCACCCTCAGGCTGTACATCCCCTCCCCCTCTGAGGTACACCATCGATACATCCACTGCTAAGGCCTCCTCAAAAGGTGCATGTCCCCCTCTCCATCCTCTCCGACCTCTACTACCACCTCTACCACCATCTCTACCACCCACTCTACCCACTTTGGCACCTCCTCCTCTCTGTCGTCCTCTCAGCCCTATGCCTCGTCTCTCGACGGGTGCTGGCAAGTCTGGATCTATATAGGGAATCGGGCGATGCACTGCCCACCATGCATCATATGCTGCTGTCGTCCCTGGATCTGCTACTCCACCTCTCCATCCCCACTATACTGGCTGTAATGCCTGTATGTCTACCTCAGCTATGGTCACTGGTATCATGGGACCCCACCATGGAACCTCTCTGGATGAACGAGCAAACTCTGCTCTGCTCAGAGGCATATCTTGAACCTCTCCAAACTGTCTCAACACTCTGTCTGGCAGGTGTCACTCAATAATGTGCACACTGGAAACAGTCCTCCCAATCAAGTACTGTGTCTGTCTGTAGAATGGTAAATGTGTACTATCACCTACCCACACCTCACAATCCATGTAATGTCTCCATATAAACTGATCTAATGTATCTAATGCATGTCTCTAGTATCCTGTGTCTCCCACATGTGTCTACATGATCTGTCCTGTATATCGGAACACATATGGAAATCTCTCGGCTCTCTCTACTATCACTAGAGGACGGAATATGGCTATCCTCTCAAACCCCCATATCATCAACAATGTCGTCCCACAACTCAAAGACTGTGCATCTCTGTACACGATGTCATGCAGATGGAAGTACAGCATCCCGAGTAGACATGGACCCCATGCATATCTCGTCTCACTCTCTAACATCCCCACCAACATAGCTCCCCATCCCACTAGAAAGCCATGACCTCGTCTGTCCGGCAGAACAATACCCCCAATCAACGTACATAGGATGCAGTCGATCCTCTCATATCTGTCTGCTAACACCAGCCATCTAATTTCATAGTGCTCGATGCCGAGCCTACTGATGTCATCCACCTGATAGAAGCATGCTAACTTAGTCAATCCTCGCTGCGAATCGTATGTAACCCGCTCTCCTCTAATCGGTAGTCTCAATATCCTGTACACATCCTCTAATGTGACAGTGGCCTCCCTAGTCGGCAAATGAAATGACGATGTCTTAGAATGCCATCACTCACACAGTGCAGTCAACATCCCTATGTTTTCCTGAATGGTAGGCATAGATAGGCAGTGACTCAGACCTACAACCCATAGCAATCTAATCTCTGCAGACATCAATGTCTCTCTCAGAGAAAAAGTGTCTGGTCACGACTCCCGTGTCTAGATCGGATCTAAAACCACCTGCATTTAAACCATCATGTCAGAAAATTTTCATGTTTTAGTTCACAAATATTTTCGAAAAAAAATTCAGTCAAATGCGGCTTACATTGTCAGATGCGGCGCATTTTTTCAAATACATCGCACCATTCCTCAGATGTGGCTCATATTACATATGCGTTGCATTTTAAACCCACCCTGTTCTTCATTTGCACATGCAATTCGCTAAACCACATGCGGTGATTTGTTGCAAATGCAGTGCAGTTTCTTTTCCCCACCCATTCCCACACATGCGGTACATTTATTCAATTGTGGTGCATTTTCTGATCTACAGCCCACTCACATATGCGGTCATTCACGCACATGCGGTTCACGACCTCACATGCATTTAACCCCCACACTGATGCGTTGCATGTATACACATGCGGTGCACCAAACCACTAATGCGTTCATTTTTATTACAACCCCTTCTAGCCTATGCGTGAATTTGCATATGCAGTGTTTCGCAGTCAGATGCGGCGATTACGACTGCATATGTGTCGTTCACGCTGCACCGCATTTGCTAACCTAACTTTTTACCCCTCGAAAACCATGCAAAAACTTAATTTTAAAGGTTCGTTTTCGCGTACATACCGGTGGTCCTGCGTCGGCTGGCCATCTGAAGGTCTGGATCTGATAACCGCGATGTTTAGCGAAGGGAATGGGCGCCATTTCGTCAGCTCGTCAGAGCAATTTCTTCTATTCTTCTATCTCCTCTAGGTGCAAATGAATTCCAAATACCCCTAATTCTTATTTATAGGTGGGTTAAAAGTGGCATTTCTTCTAACCTAATCTACTGGCCGCATAGTCTTTTGACTTCCAATGACCCGTGTTCATCCGTATCAACTCCAAATTCCATTTCGTCAACTCCATAGCATTTCTGATCATCAAATTGACTTATCGGGAATATTTCTTGATTTTTTTTTACACTTTCAAAAATTTGTCAATTTTCCCGAGGGGGCATACCTTAACCTGTTTCATGCTGGGGCACGACCGGGGCATATTTTCTTTGACACAACGCCGTACCAACATTGTATCAAAGAGGGGCAAACTGTAGATACCAAAAATTGGTCTAGGCCTGCGAGTACACATTTCAACATAATTTTCTATAGTTCGTCGTCTTGATTAAATAATGTTACTTATTTAATTGCCTTTCTAACACATATTTCCTCTATTAATTAAATACCCTTTTTAATTAATTCATTAATTCATAATCATCCTTTATTCTACTTAATTAATTAAATAAATCATATTTATTTAATTATGTTGCGAACTAATTAATTCTTTCCCCTTTATCGATCAATTAAATAATTTATTATTTATTATTTAATTCCCCTTTATCATACTTTTCCAACTATAATTAAATATCTTTATTTAATTATTCATTTAACCCCTTTTCATCTATAATTAAATGTTATTATTTAATTATTCATTTTATCCTTTTCAACAGCCAAATTAAATAAATTACTTTATTTATTTAATTAAAAGTCTCATATTTCGAATGTTGAATTAAATTAACATTTAATTCATTATTTAATTAATTATGTCACATTCCTCTAACATTCATTTATCTCTTACATGCACTTATCGTCTGACTCGAGTTATCTCTATGAGAGAACTCTCCGTCACAACTAGTCGATTAACTAGTTCCAACTCATATGCATGATCTATATTTATTAATTAAATATCTTTATTTAATTAACTAACTCAAGTTTGCATTCACATGCATTTATTCTCCAACTTCTAACTTTGGATTTTGCATACAAAGTCTATTTCTTTTATTTTTTGAAGATGAAGATTGGAACTCATGTTCTAACTCATGTTCTAAAATTAGTCTTTACCAAGGGTTGAACTCACGTTCTAACTTGCGTTCTATCTGTCACATAACTCATCGCATGGCATTCATTAATCTCATCCGTCGATCTCTCTTTCAATCTGAGCCGATCATTTGAAAACACAAAATCTATAAAATGGCCTGTCATTATCATTATTCCTCCTCCCGAAATCATTATACACTTTTGAGAAGAAACAATCTTCGATATTTTGTTGAGACACTCGACGAAGTTATGCTTGCATTCAAACACAGAAATCTGAGGGCAAGAATAACAATACAGCAAGATGGAGAAGGGCAATTGAGATAAATCGAGGAAGTATTTGCATATTCGGTGAGATCATTCTAGTTTTTATTAGTTTAGATTAATCATGCTTACTTATCGTTCTTTTTTGTTTTATTTAGATTAGAATTGATATTTAATCTTATGCAGCAGTTAGAATCTTCCACAATTCTGAAAAATCTGAGTTACAATAAATATTCTCCCAAAAGGATTTTAAAAAAATATGATTATTTAGGTCAAAATATGGATGGCGTACACGTGCATGGTATGGTTAAAAAAAATGACTTTTAAACTATGGTTTTTAGAAGCGCATATTGAAAGTCAATTTGTATCATCTGGGTATTGGAATAAATTATATATTTGGAAACTAGACTCCGAGTACTACATTTTATGACTGGTGAATTTTTTCAAAATTCCATCTCTAAGTGCTTCAAATTTTAAGGTCAAATGTGTCAAAGTCTAAAAATCAGGGAAAATAATTCCACTAAATGGCCAAAAAGTGGACTCAATTTCTTGCACACCCAACAAGCATTCATCACTTCCATCATTTGGGTAATTAGATGTTAGAAACCAAGATCAGACATGCAAACTAGAAAATACCTCTCACAGGAGAAAAATAGAAAAAACAAGAGAAATTTGCATGAAGATGTGCAAATAAATAATATTCAGGAATTAAGAAATTACAAGAGATGAATTGCTTTATAAAATCAACTCAACTAAATAAAACTTACTTATTAATTAAGTAAACTAATTATTACCTAAGTAAACTTAATAAAGTGTAATTAAATAATTAATTACACCAACAGCCCCCTTAAGTGCAACTTAAGGAGAATGAAAAAAATATGCAAATAATGCAAGGATGGGTCCATGAAAGCATGAATCGATCCCGACTACAAGGCCATGTTAGGTACCCATGTAAAAATGCAATGAATGTGAAAGAAGAGAAAACCCAGTGGGACAAACCCCCCCCCCCCCTCAATGAGATGACCTACTGCAAAGAAGCACTGGAAGAACAATGGTGGAGTAACACTAGAATCCTGAATCTGGCAAGCAAGGAAAGATAATTCTATTTACGAGAAAACCATATGAGAGTCATTGAAGGACTTAGACAGAATCATGATAAAGCAACAACAGACTCGATGCCAAGGAACACTGGAAAACTCACAAACTGGAACAACCCTGGAATCTATGAAGCAACAGTAGATGAATAAATTATCCCCCCCTAAAGAGGGAATGATATGATGAAAGAATCCAGAAGCTATGTGTATCTTGATGCTGATGCCAAACTATGACTAAAATTGATCCATAGGAGCAAGTACCATGAAGATTCTAGAACATTAACTATAAAATGAATGGCCCTCAAACTGAGATGTGACCCGATGTGAATCTGATGCGATTCAAGATCATTAACCATAGGCTCTCAATCTGAGATGTGAATTGTTGCGAACCAAAATGTGTCAAGCTATGAGCAAGATGTGGCCAAAAGAAACTACAAAATCCAAATACAACTCATGTGAGTTGTCATCGATATGAAAATGAGATCAAAGTGCATGCCATGAAACTACACTCTAATCAAATTATTATGCAAGAATCCCCCCTGATGGAACTTTATAGAAGTTCATTTATGAAAATACCCCATGATTGTAAAAGGAGAACATGCAAAACATGCATAAATGAAAGAGAAAATGCAAACCTAATGCATAAACACAAGAAAGAGTGCATGCACAAACCAATGTTCACATTTTCCTTCATGATTAAAATTAACTTCAAATTTTTGTAGAGGACTGAATCAGCTTTCTGGTATCACTTGAATCGTAAAAAATTGATAATCGAAGCAAAAGTTATGCCCTTCGAAGCGAAAACTGCTTCATCTGACTTCAAAGGCTTGCAAAATAAATTTGGAGTAAAATATAGAAAAAATATTTGCACCACTAGATTGAGCTTGGAACCAGCTTTCCAACAGTATCTCATTTTCAAAAAATGGACTTTGTATGCTCAAGATACGACCATTTTACTAAAAATGCTCATTTTGGCTTTGAACCAAATATTTTATTAATTTAAAGATTAAAAAATTAATAAAATATTTACCTGTACCTTCATGACACAAAAATCGAGGTTATACGTAAATTGAGACAAAATGGCATGAAAACTAAGACATCTCAAAAATTCTCTAGGCACCATAAAAATATGGCACAAAAATTGAGGCGTTTGTATGGATCCGTACAGTCGTACGAATGTTTTGGCAATGTTTTTGAAAATCCCCCAAAACACTACAAAATCAAATTTCAGAAAACCCTATCATATTTTATATGAAAATAGGGGTTTTTGGGCCTTCTGAGCACACTATTGAGGTTTTTTCTTGCACCAACATGCATAATTTGAGAGATTGACATTAAAATTTCTCAATAAAATGATGAAAAAACATTTTGATCTGGTAAAAAACTATCGTAGCTTGAAACCCTCACAGATCTGATAAACGGAGATGAAAATCAACAAAACAAAATCCAATCCTGACTTTTTCTAGTGCTCTGAATCTAATGGAGATGCCCGATCTGATCCAAAATGCTACTGAAATAAGCTCAATGCATGAAACCCTCAAGGAACCCCGATCGTGCTTTGCGATGAATTTCTCCAAAAACTGAGAAGGGGCTGCAAATCAAGGCTTTGATACCATGTTAGAAACCAAGATCAAACATGCAAACCATAAAATACCTTCCACAAGAGAAAAACAGAAAAAGTAAAAGCAATTTGCATGAAGATGTGCAAATGAATAATATAATTAAGTAAACTAATTATTACCTAAGTAAACTTAATAAAGTGTAATTAAATATTTAATTACACCAACATTAGATTCATCATTGGATATACTAGCATTTTCTTTAACATAACTTCTTTGAATTGATTTACAAGTTATTATCCTTATGTTTATCATTTGAATCTTTGATTGGACATCTTGAAGCATAATGACCTATCTTTTCTTAATAGCTTCTTTACCACCTCGTCTTCTTCAAGTTTTCTACCAAGGTCTCTAATGGAATTGAAAAATTTGTCCACTCTATGCGTGTAGCTTGTAATATCTTCATCTTCTGACATCCATAGGGTTTCAAACTTGTTCTTTAGATTACTTTTTCATCTCCTTCATAGATACTTTCTAGCTTCTTCTAGATCTCACTAGAAAACTTATAGCTCACAACTTTCACAAGTTCTAAATTAGAAAGAACACTTAAGAGAGAATGCATTTCTTTTCCATTGTTCTCACTTGTCTTGATCTCATCATCAACACTCAGACCATTTGTAGGTACAATATATCTAGATTTAAAAAAATTCCAAACTCCAAACCTTAGGGAAACAAGGAAACCTTCCATCTAGCCTTCCAAAATGCATAATTTGATCCATCAAATAGAGGAGCCTCCTTCTTGTGCACCATCAATATCTACCTCAAGTGGTTAAGATTTCTTCTTAGGAACCTTGCTCTGATACCATTTGTTGAATGCACAAGACAACTGAGAGGGGGGTGAATTAACTATTCATTAAAACAACAAAACCCTCATTAACATTCATATCCTTATTATTCCTTAATATGTAAAATTTATTTAACATGAAATTAAATAATAGAAACGGAAACACATCAACAGCATACATAACATAACACCAGATTTCTGTGGAAAACCCAAAAAGGAAAAACTATGGTGAGGATTAGCTCACAATATAAATTAATTGCAACACCAATAAAATAGGCTCACTACCGGAGGGATCACTACCCAAATAAAAATAGGGGATCGCTACCAAGGGCTCACTGCCACATTATAGTAAAGAAGATAGAATATTGTTACAATGATAAATCTGTCTCAAAGAAATAGAAAAGTTCCACCACTACATTACTAGATCATTCACAATTTCTCTAAAGAATGTAGACACCTTCTACTCACTACATCTAGTAGTCTTAGGCATTAAATCTCACACTACATTCTACACTTTCACAATTCACATATTAGCACTTCACATCACACCACTCTTACACAAATATTCCATCAATTCACCATTGATATATACCATCCACAACCTTGAAAACAATCTTCAAGATCAACTATTCACCTCAAACATGCAAATTTAAATTAGGTTGACACTATTTAGCATTCCCATGGTGGAGAGGAATAAAGGTGGACCACATCACACCTTAACTCAAACCTAAATCCACACACACACACCATGCCACACTTCCACAAACACTAAAGCATGTCCACAATTTGTGTAAACACCTAAGATTGGTTAAACATGTGTTAACACCATTTAAAATTTAAGTACACGCTTCCTTTGATCCAAAGATGACTCATGGATCACACACAATGCTTAAACACAATATAGAATATTCAATCAACACCTTAAAATCTAACAAATTTCACCTGAAGAATATATTCATTTTATACAAGCAATTAACCTTCCACATATTGTAACTCATGAATCCAAGTTTGCAAAGCACCAAAACTGAAAAAACTCTAAATTAAGATAGATATAAGAAATATACGCACATTCCCAGATCTACAAGACTAGAAACCAAAATGCAAAGAAATGTAGTGATTTTTTTATTGGCTAATATTTGCCAATTGGTTGATAGTTGAAATTTGGGAATTCAAAATTGGCTAATAGTTTGAGCTATAACGTTACTTTAATCACCACATTTTTATAAATTTTTATTATAGTCTTACTTAAATCGCTAAGAATTTATTTTATTAAAAAATTAACTCAGAAATTTGCCACAATATTTGATACATGATTAGATCAGATTCACCTAAATTCTATAAATTATAATAGAAATCTATATTAATTCACCAATAGTATATTATAATTATTAGTCTATTTAGGACCATATTTATAATCTTTAGATTCCACCATTGATTTATAATATAACCTAATGGCCCTTTTTGTATTCCATGAGGTGAAGGGTACCCATGATTTGTAATGCCCATGGGCCCACAATTTTGGGTCTCATGAGCATTATAGATTTTTGGTATATTTTACCTCATAGAGTACAACGAGGGTCATTAGATCAATGGTATCAAAGAAATTTTAAGCCCCATGAGAATTATAGATCATGGGTACATTTTACCTTTTAGAATACAATGAGGAATATTATATTATATTTTAAAATAATGGTGGCAAGTAAATATTATAGTCTAACCCTTAAACCCATCAATAATTTCCACCCTCGGGCCTATTGAACAAGACAACAAGTGGGAGGTGAATCAGTTGTCATAGATTTAAACCTTAATTCATTTACTAAAACTAATCGTTAACATTGCTTGAATAATTAAATATTAAATACTAGTGCAGAAACTGAAAACCATAACACTAACACAATAACACCAGATTTACGTGGAAAACCCAATAAGGGGAAAACCATGGTGAGATTAACTCACACTATAGACAATATCAAAACTAATTACAAGAGGCTCACTGCCTGAGAAACAAGGCTCACTATCAAAACAAGGACTCACTATTTGGATCAAGACTCACTGTCCAACAAGGTTAACAACCTAGAGGGCTCACTTCCAGATAGATATAAAGAATATAGAAGAGATAAGTTACAAAGACGAGACAATCTCAATGCAATGGAGAAATCCACCATAATTTTCTCAACCACTTGCAGACATGCATGAATGATAGAGTACACCTTCTACTCATTGCATCCAAAAACTCAACATTTAAGCTTTGCACTGATATTGCCCACTTGCATCACACACACTCACTGATTTGCATCAATCTCACATCTATCTGCTCTATTTCTCTACACTTATCTCTCTTTGTACATCCTTTCACCACTAATTTTTCCTGTATTTATACCATCTTCAACTTTGAAACATATCCAAATCCAACCATCTAAATTCAAATTCAAATTAGGTTGGCGCCAAAAAATCCTAGGGTGGAATGAGAATGAGAGTGACACAAACACACATTTATAGGGACCTAATTAGATCCAACCCACTTAATCAACTTTGAAGGTAGTGTTCAACACAAGGTCGACCAAACCAGTGTAAAACACATTGAACCATTAAGAACAAATCTTCCAAATATTGAAATTATCTTCAATACAATAAAAACAACTCAAATCTAGAATCACAATTCATAAGACTTCACCAAAGAGAAATCTAGACCAATAACATTTGTCTCGTACCTCAACCAGAAACACATAAAACCATAGTTCACAACTAGTGAACATAACTTGCATTATACAATTAATCAATAACCAAAAATCTGGATATAGTATCTTCTAACAACCATGATCAACATATCTAAACTACACAGACATAGGAGCAAAATCTAGAGCAAAACCTGAAGCAACCATTGAACACCTGTAATCTTTCTTCAATACAATTTTCTCAATATCATGGACATATACAACTAATAACCTGCAACCATGACACTAATGATAGCAAAAACCAGATGATAACCAATTGTGGTTGACATCTTATTATTAATCGCCTTTCGGTGTTCCCCGCTAAATACCGCCACGTGTCAGTGAATCACAAACAAAGGAAAGCTTCCTTTTCTTTCTCCTTCGGGTCCCAATTTCCTACCACTTAGCCTTCGCCCGTGCAAACTTTGGCGGGCCCCTCAAGCAGTGCTGATAGCAAGAGCGCTGCCACATGTTTTCTCATCACAATCTCTCATCAAAGGCTAATGAGGAAAAACTTCAGGCTGCAAAATGCCGCCACGTACCCCTTTGGCACAACTACATGAAGGAAGGAGTGTTGCAAATGCTACACTGCTATGTTGTGTCACATGTTCACACAAGGTAGGCCGGACCATTGCCATCATTTTCAGGGGGATGCACCTGCCTAACAAGCAACTAGGTTCATGCTCAAGAATCTTTATGTTACAACGACAACGATGAATCATTACTGCAACCATTATGATTCATGATGAGGAATCATTTATGTTATGGGTTGTCAGGCGATGGATGTCCTTGACTATATATACTACTTCTTTCAAGGAGTAAAGTGTTCCAATATGTTCAAAAATATCTACATGAGAATTTGGGAGACACTAGGCCTTTGTCTTGTTATATGATTGTAAAGACTCACAGACTGTGCCCTTGTAATTTGGCCTTTCTATTTCTTAAGCTATTGATAACACTATACTATGTTGTTTATGAATAGTTTGTTTACAACTTCAATGATTTGAATAGAATGTTGAATTTAGAACCATGTCTTCGACTCTTTCTGTTTAGTAAAACTCTATGCAACTTATTTATGTTATGAAATGAATTACTCAGGTCTTTTCATTTACTAGTGGTTATTCCGAACATAGCAGACCGCTTAAGCGTGCCCTTAGACGTATCTTTAAAATAGGTCTATCGTTCCTTACATCTAAATTTTGACACATCGCCCTAGTTAGATCTCTTTATTTTGTATCTGCTTCCTTTTCCCATTCAAAACCCCAGTTATTGAAGAAGTTGACTTCTTTAAAATCTGCAGGTCACTCAGTTTAGCGCAATAGGTCCCCCCCTTTAACTAAGTTTCCCACAAAGGATTGTTACCTTGTCAATTTTTGGCATCAACAATTTTTTCTTTCCTGGCATGCCCGGTGGGACCATAATGAAATTATTTTGCTTAAAAATTTAGCAAGTATATGAGCCATCGACCTGTCACAACATCATAAACCGTAAATAACCTTGGTTTGTTGGTACCTCCATTAGGGTCAATACCAACTAGAACCCGTCACAGAAACATCCTGAACCCTCCTCTAGCCATTTTGCCTATCGCCAACTGAAATTATGTGGCTTGGGATGTTGGGAGTCCCCTTGTTACCCCAGTAGCGCCTTCCATTTGGGCCCCTATTCCTGTCTCTGCCCTCAAGTCCATTCCTAAATTCATCGAAGATGGCCCAAGAACACTATCCAAACATCTGCAAGATGTTGTATACATGTGTCTGGTGCACGGAGTAATAGATAAAAATATAGCACTGAGGTTGCTCATAGCTTCTTTCAGAGGAAAAGAGTCAGAATGGTATCACACTCTGCTAGCTAACTCCATCGACACATGGGATCAGCTTAGAGACCCTTTTTTTGAGAGATTCTCGAATGATGGCGATAGATCCTCTCAATATCACTAGCTAGAGATCATCAAGCGGGCTCCATACAGGGCCTTGACTGACTTCAACGCATGATTTCACATAACATGGCAAAGAGTCCAAGATGCAATCCACCCACCACTCGACTTAGCATTCATGTTTTACCTAAAGTATAGATCAACGCCAACATTTCCATGATGATTCAATCCCTCGGTTGAACCACACTACCAAATGCATATAGCATCGCAATAAAGGTAGAGAACAATCTGATCGATGCTAGAAAGTTGCCACCTCGACCCATCATGCCTATTTTCCCTGAGATACCAGCTCCTACCCAGGCAATGACACCTTTCACACCAGCTGCTCCTCCTCAATCTATGTACACATACACAAGCACGTCATAGAGCATTGCACCTACTTCCACGAAGGATGAGACAAGCGACATAAAGGAAATGTTGCGAGCCATGGCCAATAAGATAACAATCATTAAACATAACCAGGCTGCTCCTTTGAAGCTAGCTTATCAGAATTATTAGGGCGGAAGGCCCTCTTACGAACAAAATTTGTTCCAAGGAAGCAATCACACAAATCCTCAGGCGTAGACATCGAGTCAAATATGGAGAGGTAAGATCATTTCATGATTTGGTTAGTTTCTACTAGAAGTTCATTAGGAATTTTAGTTCTATTTGCAGTCCTATGACTGGAAAAAAATGAGAGAGGATAAGAAACATTTTAGGTGGACATTTGGAGTAGATTGGAGTTTTGAGTTGTTGAAACAAAAGGTGATTGAGTAGCCTATGTTGGTTTTACCAGACTTTAATAATGTATTTCAAGTAAACTATGATGCAAGTGAAAATGCAATTGGAGTACTATTAATTCAAGAAGGAAGACGAGTAGCTTATTTCAGTGAGAAATTGAATGATTCTAGGAGAAGGTATTTAGTGTATGACCATGATTTTTATGCCATAGTTCAAGCCTTGAAGAAGTGGAGACATTACTTGTTTCCTAAGGAGTTTGTGTTGTATACAAATCATCATGCATTGCAGTATTTGAACGGTCAAGGTAAGTTTAATCAAAGACATGTGAGATGGGTGGAATTCTTGTAGAGTTATACTTTTGTTTTGAAACATAGAAGTGGAAATTCAAATAGAGTTGATGATTCTTTGAGTAGGAGAAATAATTTACTGGCAGAGATGAGAATGAAGGTATTAGGCTTTGATGAATTGAAGAACTTGTATGAGGAAGACCCAGATTTTGTAGAACCTTGGAGAGCTTGTAAAGAACCAGTCTTGGAGGATAGGAGTCAGTGGTTGGATTATTTCATTCAGGAGGATATGTTGTTTAGAGGGAATCAATTGTGTATACCCCAGGGTTCAATAAGGGATAGCTTTGTGAAAGAAAAATATAGTGGAGGCTTGGCAGGACACTTTGGAATTGATAAGACAATAGCATTGGTAATTGAGAATTACTTTTGGCCACAAGGATGTTAGGAAATTTGTGTAGAGTTGCAGATTTTTTCAAGATGCAAAAGGGAGTAGTCAAAATGTTGGATTGTATAAGCCTTTGACAATTTTGGAGAGACCTTGGGAAGATATCAACATGGATTCCATACTTGGTTTACTGAAGACATAAAGAGGTAATGATTTTATATTTGTGGTAGTGGATAGATTTTCTAAAATGGCACATTTCATACCTTGTAAGAAGACAACATATGCAGTACATGTAGCAGACTTTTTTTTCAAGGAAGTGGTCAGATTGCATGGATTACCTAGGAGTATTGTCTCAGACAGAGATACAAATTTTGTTGGTTACTTTTGGAGGACACTTTGGAAGAAATTAAAGAAAAATTTAAAGTTCAATTCTACTTTTCACCCATAGACTGATGGATAGATAGAGGTAGTAAACAGGAGTTTGGGGAATTTTCTGAGATGTTTGGTTGGGGATAACATTGAAAGTTGGGATTTAGTCCTTGCACAAGCAGAGTTTGCATACAATAATTCAATGAATAGGAGTACCAGAAAGACACCTTTTGAGATTGTTACTAGAGTTCATCCTAGAGGTATATCAGAGGTTTGAGACATCAGTAAGGAAGATATAAGGAGTGCAGAAGTAGAAGAATTTGTAGAACATATGAACAAAGTGCATACTCAAGTAAAATAGCAATTGGAAGATGTGAACCAAAAATATAAGGAGCAAGCAGATGAAAAGAGGAGATATAAGAAGTTTGAAGTTGGAGATGAAGTGATGGTGTATTTGAGGAAGGAAAGATTTCCAGTTGGCACATACAATAAGCTCAAGATGAGGAATTTTGGATCCTGTAATATTTTGAAGAAATTTGATTCAAGAAATGCATATGAAGTAGAGTTACCAGATGGCATGGGTATATCACATATATTCAACATTGCAGATCTACATTAGTACCATGAAGCAAAATCAGTGAAAATAGTAAAGAAAATTTCAAGAAACAATTTCCTAAACAACAACCAGATGAGATAGAAGAGGTTTTGGATATCAGAGATGGGAGGAAGACGCGTGGAAGACAGTACAAATAATATCTTATGAAGTGGAAAGGCATACCAGTGGAGGATTCTTCTTGGATTTATTAGGCTAAGGTAGACCCTATTGGTTTTCCTTTAGCCCCAGCTAAGTGAGGGACTCACTTTTCAATTAACCCCGGATGTCTAATGTAGGAGAATCCTTGGTTCTTTGCAATCCTACATGAACCAAAAATATTTTCATTTCATTTTTGTTCTTGTTCAGTTCAAGATGGTAGATTCAGCGGATCTATGTTTTCATCATGGGCATGTTCATTTTCCCTTATTCCAAGATTTTAGAACAATTCGATCTTTTTTCAGCAAGTTATCACTTTCGGATTAAGTGACAGTTTCTAGAACAAAGCACCAAAGTAGTTTCGAGCCTAACGGCTATTTTTGTCTCTTGTGGATCCTTCCTATAACTTGCAAATCCTTGCGATGTTTTATGAATTATTCTGTGGAGTGTCCCCGACCTTAATTTTGGTCCACACTTCATCCTATGCACCTGCCAAGGAGAAATTCATATTTAAGGATGACCTATTTCATGTACATGTTACGTTTCCTTCATCGAAGATCGTAATGATCTTTGGCCTACGCGGAGGATTCTAGATCTCCAGATGTGATATAAATCATTATCGATCATTAGGATAGGAAGTAGAATGAATATTGGATTTGATATGTACGATTTTTGCTTGTATTAAGGAGCATATCAAAATATTATATTTTGAGCATGTTGTATTAGGCCTGTGAGCCCAATCTATGAACTCAGATGTTATCAATCAATTGTAACCAAAATTTTAGGTAATAAGAATGTTTGAGTTTTCATTTGCCTCCATATTGCGTGTGGCTTATGTTGTGTAACTCTTGTTGCATGGTCCAGACTATTCTCTTTGAGGACCCTCCTACCGTGACTGCACCATTAAGGGTTGAGGTTTGAGGGTTTAAGGTTAAGGGTAGAGGATTGACGATATAGAGTTGGGAGATTAGGGTTGAGGGTCCAATGTATAGGGTAGAGGGTATAGGAGTTGAGGGATTAGGGTTTAAGGGTTGAGGGATTAGGGTTGAGGGTAGAGGGTATTGGGTTAAGGGTAGAGGGTAGATGGTTTAAGGGTTTATGGTTGGGGGTTTAAGTTTGAGGGTAGAGGGTTGAGGGTATAGGGTTGGGGGATTAGGGTTGAGGGTCTAATGTATAGGGTAGAGGGTATAGGGGTTGTGAGAGTTAGTGTTTTAAGGGTTAGGGGATTCGGGGGTCAAGAAGGTTAGGGGATTAGGGTAGATGTTACACTAAGTGGGTTTAAAAGGTTTAGGGTTGAAGGGTTA
>CM021105.1:530084945-530133174 GCA_007115665.2 Sequoiadendron giganteum
AGAGAGTGAGAGGGTAGGAGGGAGAGACTTGAGAGAGAGAGAGAGAGAGATGAAGGGAGTGGGATATAGATAAAGGGTAGAGGATAGAGGGTATAAGGGTTAAGGGTATAGGGGAGAGAGATAGAATTAGGGTATAAGGGTTGATGGTATAAGGGTTAAGGGTAGAGGGTAGAGGGGAGAGAGATAGGAGTGAATGAGTGACTGAGAGAGAGACTTGAGAGAGGGAGAGGGGGTAGGAGGGAGAGACTTGAGAGAGAGAGAGGGAGGGGGTGGGAGAGAGATAAAGGGTAGAGGATAGAGGGTATAACGGTTAAGGATAGATGGTAGAGGATAGAGGGTATACGGGTTAAAGGTAGAGGGTAGATGGGAGAGAGATATAATTAGGGTATACGGGTTGAGGGTATAAGGGTGGAAGGTAGAGGGTAGAGGGGAGAGAGATAGAATTAAGGTATAAGGGTAGAGGGGAGAGAGATAGAATTAGGGTAGAGGGTATAGAAAATAAGAGAGAAGAAATATCTAAAAAACAACTTTTTCATAACTAACGTGAGTGTGTTTTGAAGAAGTAGAGATATAGCCATTTTTAGCAAGAAATAATGCTCTTGCATTATAAAACGAGTGCATTTTGGATTGCTCTAAAAATGGTAAAAAAATCAATATACCCGTGATCTCAAGTCCCACATTCTACATATTCTCCTGGTTCTACGCGTGCTCCAACAAAAAGTAGCTTTTTGATGATGTTGTGAAGTGTGCATGCATTTTTTTCACATTCCACCACCTTTTTCATGATCTTTCCACCACCTTTACATGAAATAGAAGATTTTTCACATTGAAATGTATATTATATCAATTCAAGTCTGAATTCCATTCAAAATTTCAATATACAATTGAATTTGGGAGGGGAACAAGCTTTTGAAAAATTCAAATTGTTGAGGAGTTTGAAGAAAGAAGAAGCAAAGGGTACATAATTGGGTAGATCTCATCCATTTGAAACTCTAGTTTTTAAGGTATGTGAAGTCTTTTCACATTTTCTTTCATTCTATTATGGCTTTCTTTCATTTTTGTTATTTTTCATATTCCATGTTGATCATTATTTGTTTGTCATTATAGCCTTAGGTTGTCAATGCACATTTTAAATTACACAATTCTATACACTTGCCAGTTACATTTTTAAACCACGTCTCTTTGAGGCATTTTGTTATTTAACAATTGACTTACCTTGTGTATGCTTCCACATTTTGTATACACATATATGTGACATAAGTTTTAAGGAAGTAAAATAAAACATCATTTCTCAATCCTTTATTATGGATGTGCATACCACTCTCCAAAGCTTTCATTGAGGTTTTTTGTAAAACAGTTATACCAAGCAGCTAATTTCCTTATCCATGCTGCCAAATTTTCCATACATGTCTCTAAAAAATTGGAATATAATCTGATGCATAGCAGGGGGTTTTCAATTAACAAACTCAATTCAAGTCCTTTGCAACAACTTTGCAACTCTTAAAAATCCAACTCATTAATTCTTCATAATTTCAAGTAGATTTCCTTGTAGCCATCCAAACCTAGAAACTTGTGCATAACTCTCTTGAAACTCCTCAAACCCACCAAAGGTTGGAATTTTCACACACCCATTAAGCCCTTACAAAATATATCACAAAATTTCATACAACTCTTTTGAAACATAACCCTCAAACAAGTGCTCCTACATTGTCCTAGACCTTCAATTAGGTCACTTTTACAAAGGAACTCACCTTTAAAATTGTTTCCCTTCAAAAATTCCCTTGGAAAATCTTGAACCAGATCATAAACATCTAAATTTCACAATCCTTAATCAGAGGAATTCCCACTAAGTCCCTTAATCTTAAAACCCTTGCTTTTCCAAGTTTATAAGGGGGTTTATTGAAAATCTAAGTTCTCAGCCTCTAACCACTTGGAAAACTCTTCAAACACACTCAAATATACCTAAACATGATTAATCATTAAAACATGTTGCCCCATGAGTTTGCAACATTTTCCAATCTTTAACCTCTCAATTTCACTCAAAATGCACCATTTTCACAACTAGGGCATCATGCAAAACCACCTTCTAGGCCTTCCTTGCTCCTAAGTCTTATTATAACATTTATTCCTATCATTTTGGACTCATTCCACTGAGTTGCAAAATTTACCACAGGTGGAATGAGTCAATTCTTTATGTTTTTTGTGACTACAACCCTTCAAACTAGGGATTCAGACCTACCTTGAGTAAAAACTCTCTAAAAACCACAAAACTTGTTTAAACTTCCTCAAACCTTGATAAAATAATATCTACTTCAGTCCTCCAATGAATGCAATTCAGTTTTAGAGAAAACACTAATTGTACGGGCTGTACAAGACTAAAGAACAATGAACTCTTGATCTTCCTAATTTGCACTTTTGCAATTTTGCCATGACAACATTTTGGCAATTTTTGCAACTTTTTACATTCTTGCCCAATTAGATTCAAATGACTTCAAAAAAAAAATAATGGCCTTGACATGGCCTTATTACATTAAAATGAAAAAAAATTCAAAAATTCAAACTAGGACACCTAATTACATGACTTGAACTAGGTGCTCTTGCACCACGCTCCTCCCACATTGATAGATCTTTGAAACTATTTTGGTTTTCATCTCTATTTCTAAATTTACCACTTCACTAAATCTACCTCATCACTTATGTTGTGATATATTTTAAATGTTTCCTTGATTAGTCTATCTACAAGGGATTCTAACCCTTCTCTCCACTATTTCAAGAATCTTTATTCAAGGCTAAGTTAGCAACATGGGGAAAGGTGCAGCCTATCTTGCAATCATGGAATGGAAGCATGGACAAATCATTTGAATTGTTTAACAATAATGTTTTCATATAAATGTATATAAAATTTGGTAGAATTGACAAGATTGTGAGCTTGGCAAGATATGGGGTCTCACAGTGATATACTCATCACCATGAGACCCCATTTCTATGAGGCATACACTGCCCCTACCTTCTTGACCCTGCCACATTGGCAAGCTAGTTCACTCACTAGCTTGCCAATGCGGTAGGGTTGAGAAGGTAGGGGAAACGTATGCCTCATACAAATGGGGTCTCACTGTGATATACATCACCGTGAGACCCCATTTCTATGAGGCATACGCTGCCCCTACCTTCTCAACCCTACCGCATTAGTAAGCTAGTGAGTGAGCTAGCTTGCCAATGCTCCACTAGCTTTCCAAACATCACCGTGAGACCCCATTTCTATGAGGAATACACTCCCCCTACCTTCTTAACCCTACCACATTGGAAAACTAGTGAGTGAGCTAGCTTGCCAAAGCACAGATGAGGTGGGACAAAAACTAGTAGTGTTCGAGAAGTATATAATAATGGCATGCATAACAAAAGATGGGTCTCAAGAAAAAAGGTGTGATTTGGTTATTTAGAAGATTCTAGTGTATTGGTTTATGTCCATGTTTCGTGACAATATAGTGTATGAGTATGCAAGGCATACCCTTAGAGCACAATGATTGGACACACAATTTAAGTTATGCAAGGACACCTTTCCAATTGGTATCATAGTATCAATGGTTGAATTTGTAGAGAACTACACTCTATAGCCATAGCGCGAGGTGCAATCATAATTTTACAACTCCACATAGGTTTCGATATTTGTGCACATAGCAACATTCATTCATGCAGCTGATAGTACAGAGCACCAAAGGAGGGTATTGAGGGAGTATCACTTTTATATTAGTGATGATCTCACACATTCTCTAGATTTCATGCAGGGTTGCTTCTAGATGTTGTATAGTGATTTGGCTCAGAAGGAAATAGCATACAATCGGCATATAATATGGTCGGATAACTGTGCATCATAGTTCAAAAACTCACACATGTTCTACTAGTTGAGTAGGATGCATGTCATTATAGGTGTTGAACATATGTGGAACTTTTGTGAGGTCGAGCATGATGGTGCAGGAGCATGTGTGAAAAGAGCATTAGCACAAGAAGAGTTCAAGTATAAATACAATGAAAAGTTGATAGATGTTGAATCAATCGTCGAGTGGTGTAATGCTTCGATGGGTCCAGATAATGAAGGTACGTCTTCAATTCGTAGATTTTTTTGGTTGATGGATGATACTTGACAAATGGTTGACAAGTTATATTATCCCACTTCACATGTATCACCCTTCAATGACATTGGAATTAACACATATGGAATCATTGGTCGAATTTGACCATGTATCAAATCTAGTTCAACCAGGTAATATATCTACTTGCTTAGTTTTTGAAATTCCTATTGTTATCTTTGTAGTGTACTCGTAATGCTGACTAATTTCAAGAGATTTGCTGCACATATCAATACAGGGCATGTTTATGCAGTTATTGTAGATGAAGACAACAAAGAGGGAACATACTATTACTCGTGTCATTGTGTTGAAGCCAAAATGAAATTGGAGGCCCCAGTTATAGATGGACAAAGCATCGAATACCCTACAGGCTCAATTGTTGTTACTGGAATGTGGCTTAGAAGGTACCCACATAAGAGTGTTAAACATTGGTTGTTTTAGGACTTTAACACACATTGTAAGATTCTTCATTAATCGAACCTTGTTGTGGCATCCAATTTTTGTTTGACCAAATATGGGGGTAGAACTTTGAACAAGATCTTGTGGAAGGTTCGTAAGTCTGACCATGAGGCAATACTTGACTGAATAAAGAGTAGAGAAAACCTGGATGGTTCGTTGGATTAATTTGTAAGTATGCACATTGGTTCTTATTAATTCATACTTGTATGTACATTAATTTTTTTGATGCCAATGCTATTATCTTCTTTTACTTTTCCTATTTGTAAGTAACCTGCTAAAAATTGATTGGTGTCCTCTTGCACAAAATGTAGATTTATGAGCCATCCAAGAGAATCTCAGCCAAAAAGACAATGCAACATCCTTATTTTGACGATCTTGATAAATATAAATTATGATTTTAAGACATTATAAAAGTGTGTGGGAAGCTTGGTGAGGGAATTTCAAGTTATTAATTTGAATTTAACCTTATCATGAGCACCTATGATGTAGACATTATAAGAGCATCTCAAATTTCAAGTTATTCTATTCATGAGAGGTGTTGTGTGCAATAGGTATCTTGGAACTCCCATTCAAGATGTATGACTAGGAGTGACTAAGTTGAGAGACTGACATGCCTATCCTCAATGGAAGCATCAAGATTTATGCCTTGTTGTTCTTGAGTTGGAACCAAATGGTGTGGATTTGCTTTTTGTAAGTGCCTTCCATCTATTTTCATTTCATTTCTATTTTGGATGCTCTTTCTTTTTCTTCTTTTACTTTGTGTATTTGTAAGTAAACTACTAAAAATTAGTTGGTAACTCCTTGTAGAAAATGCTGATTTATGAGCCATCAAAAAGAATCTCAGCTAAAAAAGAAATGCAATATCCTTATTTTGATGATCTTGACAAATCTCAATTTTGATTTGAAGCCATTATAAAAGAGCATGTGAAGCTTAGCAAGGGAATCTCAAGTTACTCATTTAAAGTTAACCTCATCATGAGCACCTATGATGTAGACATTATAAGATAATCTTGAGTGTATGAGTGACATTGTAAAAGATCTGTGAGAACGGAGTACCTAAGGCATTGTGCCTATGGTGCAGGGCACCTGGGCCTTCATTTTGTAAAAGGACTTTAGTATATAGTGTCTTTATGTTTAAGGTCATGTTTTTGTTTTGAAATAAGGTCTTTAAGACCATGTTGCAATGTTTTGGGTCAATTTTGGTTAGGAGCCATTTTGAGTCAAATTGGTAAAGTTGCAAAAATTGTACATTTGGAGGATTGAATAACAAAGATTCACTATTTTTTTGCATTTTCCTACATTAAATTTTGCAGCTACAACAATTTGTACATTATGGCATAGCTTATAAGTGCTCATTTGTGCATTGGAATTGATGGAGGAGTGAACTACCTTTCATTTGCATCTTGTCTCATTTGATTTCATCAGGATTTGAGTGAGTTATAGTGTTTTGATATCCTGTTATGCATCAATTTAACTAGCATACAGTCTAACTTATTATAAAAACTTCATTTATTAAAACAAATCAACCTAATGATTATATATCAATATCAATATAACATACATTCTATTAAAATTAACACTTGTAATCAGATTTACTCAGATATTGAAATTTATTGTTGCCCTCAAACATTTATAATTCAAGCAATGTAATCCCTTACCAGTCTAAATTGCAAAAAGGAAACAATCTTTGATTTCCTATTAGCTAGATACCATGTTAGTTATGGGCATGTTTACACTATGCCTGGTCCTGTTTTACACCCAAACACACGGAATCACTCTGAGCTACATTCAAGCAGATCGATCCCTTAAGAGTCCAAAGTGCAAAATGGCTGCAAACTTCAGCATGTTGTTACTTGGATATCATGATGCTTAGAAACTTCTCATCTAAGCCTATGGGATCATGTTGGGCCCCTCTACAATAATCTCTCTCGGTTTTTTCTATCTCAGAGGCATTTTCCTGTGGTGGTGAATTTTCACTTGGGGAAAAGTTGTCAAATGCAAGTAGTTGAAAGTTGCAAAGTGGTGCAACTTTCATTCTGCAACTCATGTGACCAAACAGACTATTCCAATGCATCAGAATAGGTATGTTTATGCTAGGCATAGTCCTCTTTCACACCCAAACATGTGGAAATGTTCTGAGCTACGTCAACCGAATCGATCCCTTAAGAGTCCAAAGTGCAAAATGGCTGCAAACTTCGGCATGTTGTTACTCAGATACTGTGATGATTAGAAACTTCTTGTCTAATCCTATGGGATCATGTTGGATCCCTCTATAGAAAAATCTATCAGTTTTCGATATCTCAGAGGCATTTTCCCGTGGTGGTGAATTTTCACTTGGGGAAAAATTTGATAAATGCAAGTAGTTGAAAGTTGCAAAGTGGTGCAACTTTTGTTCTACAACTCATGTGATGAAACAAACTATTTCAACATGTTCAAATAGGTATTTTTATGTTGGGAATGGTCCTCCTTCATACCCAAACACACATAATCGCTCCAAGCTATGTTCAATCAGATCGATCCCTTAAGAGTCCAAAGTGCAAAATGTCTACAAACTTCAACATGTTGCTACACATATACCATGATGCTTAGAAACTTCTCATTTGATCCTATGGCATCATGCTAGACCCCTTTACAATAACCTCTCTCGGTTTTCATATCTCGGAGGCATTTTCTTGTGGTGGCAAATTTTCACTTGGGGAAGAATTTGTCAAATGCAAGTAGTTGAAAGATGCAAATTGGTGCAACTTTCATTCTGTAACTCATGTGACTAAATAGATTGTTCCAATGTGTCCGAATAGGTATTTTTATGCTATGCATGGTCCTCTTTCGCACCCAAACACACAGAATCGCTCTGAGCTACATTCAACCAGATCGATCCCTTAAGAATCCAAAGTGCAAAATGGTTGCAATCTTTAGCATGTTGTTAATCAGATACCACAATGCTTATAAACTTCTCATTTGATCTTATGAGATCACATTGTGACCCTCTACAATAACCTCTCTCGTTTTTTGCTATCTTGGAGGAATTTTCCTGTGGTGGTGAATTTTCACTTGGGGAAAAGTTGTCAAATGCAAATAGTTGAAAGTTGCAAAGTGGTGCAACTTTCATTCTGCAACTCATGTGACCAAACAAACTGTTCCAACACATTTAGATGGGTATTTTTTATGCTAGGAATGGTCTTCTTTTGCACCCAAACACGTGAAATCACTCCAATCTACGTTCAACCAACTCGATCCCTTAAGGGTCCAAAGTGCAAAAGAGAAGCAATCTTTGATGGGCTATTACTCGAAAACCATGATGCTTACGAACCCTTTGTCTAAGCCTACAGGATTTTGTTGGGCCCCTCTACAATAAACTCTTTTTTTTTTGTTATCTTAGAGTCATATTTCTGTGGTGTCCAATTTTCACTTGATGCAAGCAGTGTAAAGTTGCAAAGTGGTGCAACTTTTTTTTTGCAATTCGTGTGACCAAAAAAAATACCCCAATGCGTCCCAATAGGTATGTTTATTCTAGGCATGGTCTTATTTCACACCCAAATACATTGAATTCCTCCAAGCTACTTTCAATCGACTTGATCCCTTATGATGGCATGCGAAACAATCAAAAAGAGAAACATACACATGACGGTTGAGAAGTCAAATTTTTCCATACAAAAAAGTATATGATCATCCTCAAGTCTAGAAAGTGAAATATTTTTTTCAATTATCCTCCTTGCCCTTACAACAATATACAACCAATCATCCTCCAAAACAATGATGCTACATTGTCCCCAATAGGCCAATTAGGCCACTTTTACAAAGCATCATGCCTTCAAACGTACAGCCAACCTTAAATACCTATGGAAAAGCCTTCATCGAACCCCCAAAACCCAAAATCCACAATTATTGGTTACTGAAACACTCACCAATGTGTCAAAACACAAAACCCTCATCTAGGTCACTTCTATGCTTAAAACTAGGTGGGTTTATTGAAAATCAATGATTCGGGCCTCTAACCACTTTTCCAACTCTTCAAACACACTCAAATATGTCTTCCCATGTTAAAAAACTCATCTCTAAACCTCCATCAATTCAATTTCATCAAACTCTTATACTAAGCCATCTCTTTCAAGCCAAAATTCATAAAAAATACCCCTAGGGCAACAACAAATCTCCATCATATCCTATTCCCTTCCCAAAATCCTTACTCTAACATCTAAAACTACCATAGTGGACCCATTTCACCAAGCTACAGTAATTACAATTGGGGGAATGGCCCATTAATGCATTTTTAAGCACTCACAACCCTTGAAAATAGTGTTTCAGACCCGCCCTCAATAAATTGACTATAAAAGACATAAAACAAACTGAAATCAACTCAAACCAATGCCAAAATTAAGCTCACTCTACTTTCCAAGAGGTTCAATACATATGGACTCGAGTACAAGCAGTACGAAACCGTACAAAGGTCTGAAACAAAAAGATTTATAGAAAAAACAAAAAATTGAGAGATTCTTATTGCTTTTGCACCAAGATTTACATCCAAATCTTCAACAACCTCATCTTCAACCCAAGGAATTATATTAAATCACAAGACACCAAGAATCAACCAAGAAACTGAATCAAACCATCTTCTTGCCTTCCTTGACAGTTGGACCCATAACTTGCACTTTTACACCTTTTCATGACAACATTCTACAAGATTTTGCAATTTTAACCCCCAAAGACTCCACATCACTCTAAAACATTAAAAATGGCCTATTAAGACCTTATTAAGTGACAAAAATACTCTAAACACCAAAACTTGACATAAGACCTCTATTACTCAAGATGACTAGCATGGCGCCCCTACACTAGCTTCTCTCCTTGGTGCAAGGGCACCATGTTGGATCACTTTGCAAACAATGTCTTAAGTTTTTCTTGGGTTGATTTTTGGTGTTTTGAGTTATTGGGCACCAAATAAGGTCTAATAGACCGTCTTTAAGTGCATTTGGAGTCATTTGAGTTTATTTTTGTCATAGTTTGCAAAAGTGTCAAATGTTGTCATGAAGGGTTTTAAAAAGATGTAAAATTGCAAGAGTTGGGTATATGAAGGGTCAGTTAGTTAAAGAGTCAATGGTAAAAAAAAAAATCTAGGTTAATAAGTTTATTTATGTTTGTAGAACCTCAGAGAAGAGGTTAGAGAGAATTGTGTATGAAGAAAAATTAATGAGAAACCCCTATATTATTAATTCTGTGCTTTTTCTGCAAATCTGCTACTCCCAAGACTTTTACGGCTTCATACAAAGGATAAATGGTCTAAAATTTATGAGAAATGTTAAAGGAATGAAGTATCATTAATCTTCATTTTGTTTGATTGAATTTTATTAAGTTTAATGAATTTTATGGTCATTTTGCTATTAACAGGTTTGTAACCTTGTTTTGGGGTCTTGAGGTTCAAAAAGATGCATTTGTTATCATTTCCTCTAGTGGATTTATCTAGAACCAAGTGAAATGGGGGCTTTTAGGTAGTTTTCAATGTTAAAGAAGGATTTAAGAGCAGGGAAGGCTATTTGATAAGGTTTTGTTTGTTGTCCTAATTGAAAATGCATGAATCTTAGTTTAAAGATGATGGTTACAAGTAGGGTTTTGATGAAACCAAAGTGTTTAAGGTTGGGAATCGGTTTATTTACCATGTGTAGACATATTCTAGGGTTTTTGAAGCATTTCCAAAGTGATTTGAGGTTTGGCGTGCACATTTGCAATAAAACCCTCATTGTTTGAGCATAGCTCACTCTAAAACAAGGGTTTTTGTTTTATTGCCTTAAGGAAGAGTTTAAGGAACCAAAAGATTATTGATTCTGAAGTTCTATAACCTAGTAAAGGTCTGTCCACAGTTATCTAGGGTTGGTAAGTGAGTTAGTTGATACATGCTTTGGAAAATAGGCCTAGGACAATCTATTTTAGAAGGGTATTTTACAAAACAAGTATATTTGGTTTTTTGATATGTTTGAGTAGGCCCCAATGGGTCCTTGAATCTGTGTTCTAATTTGGGAGTTTCAATATGTTTTGAAAGTTGTACCCATTTTTGTCATTGTGGAATGCTACAAGCAAATAGACCTCTTAAGAGTGGATATTTGGAAAAGTCTTGTGGAATCAAGTGCCTATTGAAGGGAATGGTGAGTCAAATAAACAAGAATTGTTTGTGTTTGGTCAAGTTGTGATATGATGAAGGATTTTTTCCTCCTTGCTCTGGATCACTCTTGTTGCAATTTTGGGTGGATTATTACTTTCAAAGTATTGGGAATGATTTGCCTATTTTCTAGTTAGCAGTTGCCATTCTAGAAGGCTCATCTCTTGATATATTTTATACTCATTCTTAATTAATTATCAAGTTAATAATTAGTGCATTTATTTACAGTTAATATTTTCTTTTCAATTTGTGCAATTTTAGAATTTGTAACTCTATTAGTATTCCTAGAAATATTGAAGTTGTTTAGCATCAACTAATAAAGTTTTTTAGCATCAATCAATTAATATTCAAGACAAACCATGAAGGACATAAATGATCAATGCTAGGGCTAGCCAATTAATAAGTATACATATGAATAAGTCAAGCATGTACATGTGAATAAGGGAAGCACAAGTACTCAAAAACATGTAAGCCTTGAAGTAGACACATGAATACATAGTATACACAAATTAATACAAAGTATATGCATGGATACAAGTTATACGCATGAAAACACGTAAGTCACAAAGTATACATTGGAATACAAGTAAGTCACAAAGTATACATGCAAGTTGTAAAGTATACACTTGAATACACATAACTCATATCTATTGAATCATGGATTTATAATACAAATATGGACACCATTGATAAAAAATATTTGTATTAACCAAAGATCCATGTACACAAACATCAATATATGTCGATATAAGTATAAAATATAGGTACAAAATAGCCATATAGGCTTATGAGAATTCCATATAGGCATGCAATGTCAAATATATCCAATACAAAATATGTACAAAAATGCCATATAGGCATACAACAAAGGGCTCTAAAAACAAAAGTCATCGCTCTCCATGCTCTCGAAATAAAATCTTTCCCTTTGCTTGTCAATCAGATTGAAATACGTATGTCACTCCTTTATGCTATGGTTGAGGAGTGCTCCTGGTGCTCCTCCTAGGGTTTAGTTCTTGGTCAAGTCTTATCTGTTACAATAAGAAGCAAAGACATTAATATATAAAAATTACATTAAAAAAATGATATATTTAATAAAATAATCACTTACCACGATCTGATGATCACTCTCCACGAGGGAAATATTCAAATGCCCATGTCGAGGCATGTTGAAGCCTTGTGTAAACCATCCAAATAAAAATTAAACTACGAATCAATAATGGTTTAATTTTTCACTAACAAACATCTATAACAACAAATATAAATTGAAATTTAGTAATTTGCCTCATGCCTCCCCTATTAGAGCCATCGAGGATTCTATAGCAGATGAAACACCGATCTACATTGCCCTTTGAACATTCAAAGGTGTTTCCTCTTGCAACATCTAAAAATAAAACAACAAATTATTCAATCATGAAAACTACAATAGTGATCCACAACATGACTTATAATGTATGAGATAATGAACAAAATTTTGAGTACTTATTAAACTATATATTTTTGAATATCATGCTTACTATTTGCCCTATCCATATCTTGTTTGAAAGAACATGTTTTTAGGCTTTTACCCATAACAACAAGCTGGTGAACCGTTTGATAAAATGCTTTTGTAGACGTGTATGATAATTGTGGTGGAATAGAGAAGGCAGTAAATTTTTTTAAAAAATGCCTCAAAGAAATGGGGTCTCATGGTGATGGTATGCCATTACAAACAAATGCACATCATGCCATTCCATCACCATAAGACCGCATTTCTTTCAGGCATTTTTTCAAACAGTTCATTGCCTTCTCTATAGTATTATTGCTTACTATTATGCTTTGATAGAAATTTTTCCAAGCATCCATAGTTTGTTGGAAAGCACCTATTTTAGGCTTTTAGCCATGGCAGCAAGGAAGCGAGTAGTTTGATCAAATGCTTTGGTACACATGTATGGAAAATGTGGTATCATAGAAAAGGTGGTGAGCTCTTTGAAGAAATGTCTCATGAGACCGCATTTCTTCGAGACATTTTTTCAAATTACTCACTGGCTTGTCTATGCTATTGCTTATTATTATGCTTTGATAGATTTTTTCCAAGCATCCATAGTTTGTTGGAAAGCATATTTTTTAAGCATTTAGCCATAGCACCGAGGAAATGAACTGTTTGATAAAATGCTTTGGTAGACATGTATGGAAAATGTGGTAGGATAGAAAAGGCGGCGAGCTATTTGAAAAAGTGTCTCAAAGAAATTGGGTTTCATGGTGATGGACATCACCATGAGACCACATTTCTTTGAGGCATTTTTTCAAACAAATCATTGCCTTGTCTATGGTATTGCTTACTATTATTCTTTCATATATTCCTTTCAAGCATCCATAGCAAAGACAAGGCAGTGAACTATTTGAAAATATGCCTTAGTAAAAAGTGGTCTCATGGAATGCCATGACAAGAAAATGCAATTGGAAGCTGCTCCTACTTATTACTTATTCTATGTGAAGTAATTGCATCACTGCTTATTTTGACATTCTAAACAACTATATTGTAGTTGAAATTTTGTCATCTATCAACATCTAGTTATTAGTTATGGAATGTGAAGTAATGCTTTAAGTTTGAAAGATGTGCAATGCAACGTAATCAACGATATGAATATAAACTACACAAATCTATTAAGTAAAATTCATTAGTTAAACTCTTTATTATATTACCTGCATGTAGGTTTGACTAAATCCATTGGCACTGGGAGGTGTTCCCTCAAAACCTCCAATATTAGCCTATTCAACATCCAAAATCCATATTAAAATACCATTCATAAAACAATGCTTTTAACATGTAATAAATTTATAATTGTTTACTAGTTACATACCTCAACGATAGTTGTAGTGGAGAAATAAGTAGGTGTAGGGCCGGTGTATCTAGTATCAACACTATGACTCTGCAATTTTATTAAAATCATAAAACTAAATTAATTAATCTTGCATTTCAAAATCAAAATTTAATGAACATGCTAAATTTTACCTGAGTATCAATGCCATAGGCCTCATGCAAAATGGAAGTTGCCCTCACCATCTCCATAGTTGCAGATGGATTCTGCATAGCAGCCTCCTGAGTGTTGGTGGGATCATATGAACAAGTCATCCCACAAGATTGACACAAATGGGATCAAAGCCCACCACTCAAAGACTCCCATGGATGGCACTGTAGAATAGGGATGTCATGTTGGATGACACTTTGGGTCAAAGAGTTGATGGCTTTCAAAGTCTCTACGTCGACACTCTCCTTCGTGACGAAAGGGATAACGATGTGCTTATGAGGTGGCTTGTCTAGAGGTCATCTTCCTTGCCACGTAGGATCCTGTTGTGCATCAGGTCTATCTTGAGCTGATCCCCCACCTCTCCCCTGGAAGTCCCTCATATCAAAATAATTTGAGATTTTGTTCTAGATGAACTCATAGTATAGTTTCCTAAGGAAATACTGTGGGACTTCACAATTGTTGCATGGTGGGTAATAAAAAACCATACCACATATCCCAAATAAAAGTTCTTAATCTATTGGTGGTGGCACCAATGAATAGGAAACCTCTTCGCATTGAGGGTAAGATTTGCATTTATGCGTGGGTCAGTGAATAATGAGCAGAAATCAAAATTTTAAATATTTTACATTTTTGTATGATAATTTATCTTGGTAATAAGCCCTAGCCGCCTACCTCCTATCTTTCCAACCAGTTAATTGTTTGCTGATTGAATCTACATGTTTTAAAATTTCTTTGAGTGAAGTTGCTAGGGTCATTCTTTCCATGGTTGAGATGTTTGGATTGTTCAACCTTCTGATTAAATCCTCAATTTGTTTTATATTGTTCTCAATTTCACTCATTAAGTTTTGTTGAGTTCCAGGAGGATGTTGAGGGATTGGTGGAGGAGATTGTTGTTGTGGTTGATTAACTTGAGGATTTTATTGTTGTTCCTGTTGTGCTTGTTGAGGATTTTGTTCCTCTTGTTATTGTTGTGATTGTTGAGGATTTTGAGGAGAGTTTGTAGGTTGATTAAAATCTCCTACAAATTTAAAAATAAATATAAAAAATAACCTAAAACTAACAAATTCAAAACAAAAAACAAGCAATCCTTACCTGTTAGACCTCCTCATCGACTTGGCGACATCTTGGCAATGAAACAACAATAATTTGATGAAGAATTTTTACAAAATAGCTCCTCCCAGAATGTGAGCGTGGAAATGAGGGGTTTTGGCCGTGGGCACAAAAAAACACTATCACAAGAATTATTTTGATTTCTTTTTTTGATTTTAATAGCTCATAACGCGAGCGCATTATGGGCTCATTATGGTCGATCCTTAGGCTCATCACACCAAGCCATAACACGCTTGCATTATGAGCTTTCAATTTAAAAAAAAAAAAATAGCCACAAATTGGCTACCCATCTTTTTGCACCTGCTCACTGGTAAATCACCATTCCAGATTGTGTATGCGGGTAGTCCAAGAACTACTTTTGAATTGAGAAAGATGGATAATGGGAAGAAGAGTAATGCCTAGGCTAAATATTTTTTTGAGCACCTAACGAATTTACATGAAGAGGTGAAGAAACATATCAATAAGATGAACTCACAATATAAGGCTAAGGGATATTAGAAAAAGGAGGTATAAGGAGTTCCAAGTAGGAGATGAATTCATGGTTCATTTGTGAAAGGAAAGGTTTCTAGTTGGTACATACAACAAGTTAAAGATGAATAAGTTTGGACCATGCAAGATCTTGAAGAAGCATGATTCAAGAAATGCATATGAGGTAGAATTGCTTGATGAAATTCATATTTCACCTATGTTTAACATTTTAGATTTAACATAATATCATGAAGGAGGAATTGATGAAGAAATAGTAGAAGCACAATGGAATATTCTAACAACTACTTCAAAAAAGGAGGATATATAAGAGATTTTGGATAGTCATGTGGGTAGAAGCACAAGAAATAGGCAATATGTAGAGTACTTGGTGAAATGGAGGAAGAAATGTTGAAGATTCATCACGGTTGTCTGAGGTTGAGGTTAATTGTCTTGGTTTCCCTCTAATTCCTATGAAGTTATAGGGTCACTTTTAAAATTACCCAGGGTGTTTGATGCAGGGCATCCAATGGTGTAGGGGCAATCTTGCATCACCCAATTTTTTTTTTCTTATTTTCTTTAGCTGTTTTGAGTCCCATGATGGCATTTAAGGGATGTAAGATAGTTAGAAGTTAGAAAAGGTGAAAAATACTCACTTATTATTTTTAGTAATTTGGCCTAAATGAGCTCGTATGGACTTGAAAATTTACCCCAAGGAGTGGAAGTAAAAAATATTTATGGTGGCAGAAGAATAGTCTCAATACCCTATACCATGATGATAATCAAGACTATAGAAATATTAAGTGTAGTAATAAATGCTAATAATAATCTCCTTATGCCAAATGAAAACCAAGTAGTACCAAAAAAGAGTAATTTGAAATCTATAGCAAGTAATGAATAACTATGCCACAAAATATCCATTCACTTACCAATACCTTCCAAATAATAAAAATAACCTAATTTACTAATAAAATAGTTAAATATGAATGTCTTGGAATTTAAATATATATAATTCTCAATCAATCTATATATCCAAGGATGAATGTAAAATATATAATCATTAGAACACACTTCAATTTATAAACATAAATAAATACTTTTGTCATTATATAGGCCATTTGAATGTTTACATTAGTTGTCTTTTGTATTGCTCATAATCTCTAATCCACCCCACTATAGGGGTTTGATCTAGGAGAACCCATTAACAGATTGAGTAAAAGGAATCCTTTATGGTGTTCCTAAACACCACCTTGACAAACTCAAATATCAAGAAAGAAAGGACAAATAGGTTTTTTTATAACTATGTACTTTGGTAGAATATTCCCACACCAACAAATTAGATCCATAATTTAAATTAAATTAATGATAGTTCTAATCCAACCTATGATTCTTAGATGTGAATACAATTTTCTTAAGCAATACATAATCTACACTCATCAAAATGAGGATATTAATTTTTGGAACATTGGCACATTGATTATGTGTAGCTTCAACATTATTCCTACATCATCAATAACAAATATGCGTACACCTAATCTTAAAAGATTATTATGCATCTGTTGCAATCTCTATTCTAGTTCTAATAAATCTAGGATGATGTATGCTTAAGTTATTGAATTGATTTAATTATCCTACACTAGTTATACAAAGTAATTGTTTTTACTATAAAAAGACAATATTTAATCCAAAAAATATGTATACATTTATAATAGTGAAAAAAGATTTGACTCATACTATTTATGTGTATTTTGGAATCACTTTGGTTCAATTAAGCTTTATATGTAATAAAAATCATAAGGAATGGGTTTGTAACACTTATTACTGAGGATTGGTCTTGACCTTCAATTTATTTGTTTATTGCCCTTAATTGAATTTGTAATCATATAAGTAAAATCTTAACCTTTAAAATTAAATTTAAATACAAGGAAATCTAGACATCTGTTTATGACCTTTTGTTCAAACCCAAGGCATGAATTCCTTTGTTTCATCCCTGGTGTTGTATTGGAGGGGTAAACCTAATAAATTTTATAAGGTTAATCTAACATCACCTAGATCTAAACTCAACATGCAAAACCCTCTTTCTTAAAGAATTATAATTTATTATCTTCACATCATCAAGCAACCTAATATCATAAAAGCTATGGAATATGTAGGGAATATAACATCCCTCAATATTTTATAAAGTAGCACAGACAAGGCACATGAATTGTTTGACATAATTCCTCAAAGAAGCAGCAGAGACAAGGCACGTGAGTAAATGAATAAATATACAACTACATTACCTCTAAATTTAGTCATTGAAAATTGAGAGTATGAGAATGGAGGTGGAGTTAATGTTCCTAAAAAGGAGATTATCATAATCAATTTCATGACTCAAATGAGTACTCACTCTCAACGCTATTGAGACTCTAATCAAGACCTGTATCTCTCCTTACAAAACTAGAAACATGTTTTTGCTTCATTCATAAATAATCATAACCTACATGCCTTTAATAGATTTTATCACACATTCTTCTACAAACTTAAAATTTTCAGATTAAACATTAGTGAAATCCTAAACCAGGCTCTCACAACCAATATAAAAGCTACAATGAAGTTCTCAATCCTAACAATGACATAAATTGATTGATGAGAGCATGAATTGTCTCATATTTTATCAAAGAAAATCATTTATTTCTTCCTAATGCATTAGTGTTAAAGTGGATTTGAGTAATGTGTCATGCCCAAAATATTTCACTAGAAAAACCCAACAATTTTTCTTTTAAAGTACAATAGTTAAGAAAGTTAACACTCTAAGGGCTTGAGAATCAAGACTAACATGAGCATGGGTTTCAATAATTATCTATGCAATTTATTAATTATAAATCACCCAAGATAATAACATTCTTACTGGATTTGAAATAAATTGTAATCATAATATTATTATTATTTTATAATGACCCCATAACCCAACCTAGTTGAAGTCTTAAAGGGAGACACCATTATTATTAAATCAATAAGCCCAAGATAAATTTATTATTGAACGACATTTTCAACACTAATAGCAATATTATTATTAGCCATTAATCCTCAATAAGATTTATATTAATAAACCCACAATTGAATCTTCAATAATATTATTATTACCTCATAGAATAAATAATACTAATATTATTACTTAATCCTCACTTACACATCTTCTTCACCATTTGTCTATTGATAATAGTATTATTATCCTTATTGATAATTCCAACAATTTTTCCTTCAATAATAAAGGCATTATTATTTCGTCAATCCTTTATATAGTAATACAATTATTATCATTATTTATATATTTACTCATGCTTAAGTCTTTGGGAGATGAAAACATATCATTACACTGCATTATTACTATTAAATATTTCTTAAGGGTAATAATATTGTGGCATAGTCAAATCTAAATTTAGACATGACAATAGCATTTTCATTTTAATAATATTAATCTTAAAATTAATAGTAATCATCCTCAAATAATATTAATATTTGTAAAGTGATTGCTAATATTGCTTGCCAAATATTATTTTACTACGGGTAATTATGGTTAATACTATCTAATATTTATTTTACTAGATTATTATTACTCATAATTCTGTCATTATAATAAATTGCATTTCAAATTTTTAAATTTACCATAATGGGTAAATTTAATACTTTTTATAAATTTCATTAACACCACTACTCCAATGTTAATTACTTATGTTAATTATTTACATAGTGGGTAAATTTAACACTTTTATAAATTCTATTAACATTGATAATTTGATTAGTTCTCCCATTATAATAATATTTCTATTTACTCCATATTTGGACATGGGTAATAATAATAATAGGGTACAAAATTAATAGTAATATTATTAAATAACACACTCACCAAAACAATAATTACTCATATTTAAACCTTAATAACAGTTACTAAGCTTATTTTTATTTTTATAGTTACTAAGTTTATTTTCATTTAATTAACATAATAACATAATAATTGACATATTAAATCACCCTCTAAAATTAATATATTATACATTATTTTCTTTTCATTTTCTAGTAATATTATTACTATTTCTAAGATGTTTGAACTTTATTAGCCTAATAGTCCAGATGTTATTTCTATTAGATCAACATTAATCCTTATTCAAGTTAATTAATAATTCTAATATTAAATCTTGAATTGACATAATTAATATGCTCACCATTACATAAATAATAATATTAACATTTTAATCTCCAATATTCAATAGTGGTAATAATTTTTTTTTTCTTTTAATCATAATAAGAACAAGAGTAATATAATTGCCATGGTTTTATTGTCTATAATATTTTTCTATGCATGAGAAAAGAAAATGTAACAATAGTATAAATTTTGCTTAGTAAAAAGTTAAATTTTAGTAATATAGGTTCATATAGTAAAAGCATGTTAATATTATTATTATTATTTTCAACCTTCATAGGTGACAACAAGTAATAAGATTAACTGTGAGGAGTGATATTATGAAATTCAAAAGCAAACGTCATTTAGTTAGTTTAATGCCTTTTTTAAAAAAGAAAAAACCAACATAATAATGTTATTATGATTGAGTATTAAATTACCATTAATTTACTATCACAGTATTTTCACATTTGATAATTGTCTAGCCAGTAAGTAAAAATAATAATAATAATATCATTGCTTCACCAACACTTAAATATTATTTTAATAATTTTTTTATTTTATTTCATTTTTCATAAATATGCAGCTGACAGCACACCCAACTTAAGGACTTGTATTAACTTTGCTGCCATGACTTCTCTCGAGGATTATCGTTTTATTATATTTTTTTTTTGACATAAGCGCACATAATTTCTTGCATTCATTTATTACTGGCAGAGAGATAATGAATGCAAACGTGCCAGCATTCACGTATATGACTGAAAGGGCATAGTTGTTGCTGGATTGAATAGCGTACCTTTCTAACTAGAGTTTGTGGGTTAAACTTATCCAAACTTACTCAAGGCACTCAGATTCTCCATCGCTTCACACAGAGAGTGTTTCTTCCATAATTTTTTTTTGTTTCTCTTTACAGGTCTCAGAGGATATGATGGGGAAGAGAAGGCACTACTGATTTCATTTTACCTCTTATTAATTTCCAAAGACGTGTATGAGATCACTGGCAATTTTAGTGTGAAAAAGAGCCGCTGCAATGTTTGGTTTCACCAGCAACCCCTCTCCTTGCATTCACTTCTTAGTTAAGATGTATTAAAGATTAATTTTATTTTTCTACTCTGTAAGACTTTTTAATTTAAACACAGAAGCATATGCATACCCATCGTTCATCATATGGCACATTGAACTGTACAGACTATTGTTTAAATCTGGTGATTGGGTAGTTAATTTAATTATTTTTGTTTTCATTTCCTTGTATTTGTATCTATATTTTTGGTGTATAGAGCAATAAAAATGGATGGTTTGCGCATAAATACTATCTTTTGCATTTTTTTTTCATCAGTATTTGTGATGGCTGTGGTGATCGGAAGAGGCACTTGCAACTACATTTTTTTTTGACCCTCTTTCAAAGCTCCATTTGAGCATAAGGCATGGGGAATTCTGGTAAGGGTTGGAATATACGTATCCTCCCAGAGGGGATGTGCCTGGGGCGGCCCACCCCTTCCACAGCTTCGGCTGTGGCCTGGGGCAGCCGTGCCTTCACAGTATTTTCAATTTCTTATTATTTTTAATTGATTTTATTTCATTTCATTTATTTTATTTTATTTATTTATTTTTCTTACAAATAAATCATGGTAGTTAACTTTGTTAGTCTTGGAAACATAAAGTTTATATTTATTTTTTCAAATCAAATCTCAGGGTCCTTTAAGATTCAGACTCTTCTTTTCTTAACTTTTAAGCTACATGTCCTTTATAATCAAATAATTCCACTTGATTCCTCTTTACAACTTGTAAAATCATTATTAAGAAATCTATTTTTATTAATATTAACCTATTACATCTTTGTTATCAACAACACATTATATAAGTTTTCTTTAAATTATAAACCTCAATTCAGCTGTTTTTCTTTATAAATAAATACCAAATTCTTTTCATTTTTCAACAAGATTTCAAGAGAAAACAACAAATGATCTCATATATTTTCTTTCTCCAAGTATTCATATCACATGCTTGCTAATTGTTAAGAACTTGCTCTATTACAAATGATATTTAGAAAACTAATAACTTGCATTCCCATGAAATAAACCTTTCTCTTTCCATTCTTCCATTTTAAAATCTAATACTAACATAATAGAGTAAGGCTTGCTCTCTTCATTTCTTCATTGAAAAATATGAAACCCATCTTTTTAGACTTACAATATTACCACAATATTTGATAAATCAATGACTTTCAAACTCATGAACAAGGTCTTGCTCTCCACCCTACCGTAATGGCGTCATGGAGCCGCGTGGGCTCTAGCCATACCCCCGAGCAAGGAATTCTTCAAGCTCCATGATGATGAGTGGAGTCTTTTTTTAATATTTTTTTTTCAAAGAGATAAAATTAGCATAGCACCCATTTCGTGCATCTAGTTTCTCTATTGTCTACTTTCAACCATAATACATACACTATGTCACCTTCTTACAACCAATAAACAAGGGTAAATGAAAATAAAAGAAACTTATCTCTTTTCTTTGAGGTGAAGGGATTGAACTCAGTTATCTAGCCTTCCTCTCCAAGCCAAGCCATCTGGATCACTATCTTCCCAAGGATGTGGACTTCTCTCCTTTTTTCATTCTTTCTACTAGCTCCACTAAAGTTCTCCAAGGGGAGAAGTGGGTAACACCCCCCTCATTCTTCCTCTCCAAAATATATAGGGGTTTCAACTTGCAATTTTTAGGTGGGGAGATGTGAAGTGTACCTAACTCCATCAAAGAGAGTCTTTTCCTTATTCAAGGGGAAACATACATTTGGACAACCCCTCCATCTTTTCATCTCCTTATCTCCTCAAAACTCGTCACTCTTCATTATGAGGACTTTTCAAGGGTCAAATCATGTCCTTGGGGCACTATTATATGCCCACTTGACCTCTACCACTATGGAATAGACCCTAGGGGGTTTCTTGTTGCATCCCAACCAAGGAAATTGACCAACAACCCTCTTTAAAAGCCTATTTAAGGACTCATCCGAAATTCAAACTTGGATAAGGGTTCACAACCCCTAACCCCACTTATACCCACATAACACATAATCTAATATCTTTTTAATACCAATCCTTACCATACTAATTTACCACATATTAACTTTATTTATTTCTACGCCCCAAAAGGTTCAAATTCATATCCACAAAAAGACGTCTTTTGATTTGCTCTAAATGGTTTTCCCCTTTCATACTCACACCCTTATTTTCCTGCACATTGCCAAGGAAAAATTAAGAACATTCATGTACAACATTTATTTGCAAGCTTAATATCCTAAGATTTATCTATGCAACAATTCCATTTACAATTTCAATTCATATTCCATAATTTATGAGTTCCTAACACCTTCATGGTAGTGACAATCAAACAAAATGTCAGAATGAAACACAAGAATATTGTTACACAATCACTTTTTATCACCTATAATACATCTTACCATATATTTGGGGAAACACAAAACAAATTAGTGTTTTATTAATGACATGAGAAGCAGGGTCTTACATAATGATTGAAAGTTCTTTAGCTTGTTTAAAGTAGAATATAAAGTAAATGTTTGATTTATTTTTAGTAATTAAATGTGATCCAAATTGCCTCTAATATGTCTCCATGAAGTGTTTAAGATGATGTAATGTTGATAAATGAGTTATTAAATAATTCATGGTAAGAAGAAGCTTCATAGACACTTGTAGCAGAGAGCTCTAGACACTTGAAGTAGTTAACTCTTGATAGCTCTAGAAGGATTTGAAGAAATAATGAGAAGATAGAGGAGACTCCCAACACACTTCTACATTCATGCAAAATCATGGAGCATCATTCATTCTTAAATTAATGGGATGAGTATTTGTTTCATGTTGAGTTTTGAGATCTCTCACAATTATTAAATTTAATGCTTCCTTCTTCCACCAAAGATAACTGAAGTTACCACATCACTCAAATATTGTTGCATGATTGTAGCATATTATTCATGCTAAGGATCAATGATTTGGTTGACTGAACTGAAGAATAACTCCTTCATTTATGTGGAGAACTGAAGATTTCCTAAAAATCAGGTGCTCATAAATTGTCAAAAATGCAGTTTTAGTAAAAAAGCGATATCTCCCTCATTTTTCAACAAAATTCAAAAATTCAAAATGATTTGGAAAGTAGATCACGGGCTAAAAACCCTTTTGAGAATTTTGCGTGATTTTCATCAGGGAAAGAGCAACACATGACAAAAATGACTGAGATAAAAGTGGTATGATGGAGGACAACTTCAGTTTTTAAAGAGTTTTGTAAATGACCCCTCAAAAATAGGATCTTGGATCCACATTCTTAGTGGATTGGTTGGGTAGATATAGAATATGAATTCTATAAATACAAGGTAATCGTTTGAGTAAAGGAGGGGATTAGAAAGGCTTGTTTTGGCCTGAGGAAATAGGATAGTTTTTAGTTTCATTTCAAACAAGAAATATGATAGTTTCTGATTTGATTCCAAGCAATGTATTTCCAAAAAATTTAGAGTAAATTTGAATTCAAGAAAGCTTTTCATTTCCAGAAAGTGTGAAGTAGTTTAGCCTTTTCAATTCTTGCAAGTGTTCCTTAGATTAGTTCCCTTTCATGCAACTTTCCTTTCATGCAAATATGATTTATTTCTGCAAGTAGAATAGATTGTCAAGCAAGTTTTCTACTTTCTCTCTTACATATAGCCATGGACACTACCTTGGATTGATAAATTAAATGATGATGATTACAATGACCCCATCATTGATTATCTCAATAATATTTGGGTGAAATTTTTTCAAGAAAAACTATTTTTCATCAATTCAAATCAAATGAATTTTGACCAATGATGATCTCAAATATGGGAGAAATAATTAAATTTAAGGTTTCTAATCCCAAATGATGATAGTTCAGAAAGACTTTCCCTCTTATTCCATGCTCATACACCTATGCCATTGTATGAATTCAGGAGTCTCTTCATTGTTTCTTGGAAGTTGCTAAAATTGATTAATGCAATTAAATCATCTTTCAAACCTAGACACAATTCTCATGTTTAGTAATCTCTTGCAATATCACTCCCAAATATTGTGCAAACTGCATCATCATCTCAAGCTTGTCCTTGAACTCCCATTCACACCCTCTCCTCCAATCTATTGAATCTTCCTCCATGATAGGGCAATCATTATGAGATTAAACAATGTGTAGGCCTTCTCCACGTTACCAAGGATCCATTTCAAAGATATCGGTGTCTCTAGTTGGTAATACCCCAAGCAACCATATGTTGGTTCATGCCAAATCTATTCCTCCCTCTTTCTTGTTTCTCATTTGACCAACCCATTTTTGCAGTCCTTCCCCAACTAAACAAAGTGTTTTCCTCTCATGAATCCCATCCTCAAGAATGTTGAATCCTCTCCATACGTGCAAGGACAGGGGGTCCATACCCTCTTCTAGGGAACCCCTACCTCTGCCAATATTTTATTTGTATAGATCATGTCTCTTGTGGTTCTACCACACAATTTGCCTATCACCCATAAATGAGCTCTCCCAATCGACACCCCCATAAGTAGTTTTACATCTACCACCATAATATCTTTTGCTCAGGGTATTTTTTTAACCATTTGCTTAAACTTCCTATTGTCACTATCTTATGTTCTATTCATGTTAAATCCACTATGCACTAACCACAACCTCATGGATTTTATTGATTATTAAAAAATACACATTAAACCTCATACTTACCCCTTTCACGTATTTTGAGTATTCTCATAATTGTAAGTATGGACACATTTCATTAACACCCTTCAATCGATAATCTTAGGTGAACAACATAATCTCCATGAATCATTCTTCTTACTTCCAATTGGAATTTTACACTCGAGAAAATTTAATATTCTTCAACACCCATAACATATTCCTACTTGATACATTCCTTTGAACTACAAATGTTTAGCTTTCTCTAAAAACCAATCTATAAAAATAAATTTCATTAATTTACAAGATTTATAAAATATTCATTCATTTTATAAGTATTTAAAATATTCAAAAAAAAATGTAACCACCATGTGATTCATCTATTACAATGTTTCATATATAAAAATACATATTATTAGTTTACAAGATTTATAAAGTAAAACATTCATTCATTTTATAATTATTTAAATATTCAAAAAGATATATAACCATGTGTGATTCATCTATTACAATGTTTCATATATAAAAATACATATAATTAGTTTACAAGATTTATAAATGTAAAACATTCATTCATTTTTAAGTATTTAAAATATTCAAAAAAATATGTAACCAATGTACGATTCATCTATTCTAGCACAATTATAAGTATTTAAAATATGCCAAAAAAAAAATGTAATCATGTGTGATTCATCTATTACAATGTTTCATATATAAAAATACATATAATTAGTTTACAAGATTTGTAAAGTAAAACATTCATTCAATTTATAAGTATTTAAAATATGCAAAAAAATATGTAAGCAATATATGATTCATCTATTACAATGTTTCATATATAAAAATACATATCATCAGTTTACAAAACATTCTCCATTTTATAAGTATTTAAAATATGCAACCACTGGTATGATTCATCTATTACAATGTTTCATATATAAAAATACATATCATTAGTTTACAAGAGTTGTAAATTAAAACATTCATTCATTTTATAAGTATTTAAAATATTAAAAAAATATGTAACCATTGTATGATTCATCTATTACAATGTTTCATATTAAAAAATACATATTGGTTTACAAGATTTATAAAGTAAAACATTCATTCATTTTATAAGTATTTAAAATATAAAAAAAAATGTAACCATTATACATCTATTATAATGTTTCATATATAAAAATACATATAATTGAATTACAAGAATTATAAATTAAAATATTCATTCATTTTATAAGTATTTAAAATATTCAAAAAAAAAAAATGTAACCACTATGTGATTCATCTATTACAATGTTTCATATATATATAAATGCATATAATTGATTTACAAGATTTATAAATTTTAAAACAGTCATTCATTTTATAAGTATTTAACATATTCAAAAACATATGTAATCATTGTATGATTCATCTATTACAATGTTTCATATATAAAAATACATATCATTGGTTTACAAGATTTATAAAGTAGAACATTTATCTATTTTATAAGTATTTAAAATATTCAAAAAAAAATTGTAACCATTGTATGATTCATCTATTACAATGTTTCATATATAAAAATACATATAATTAGTTTACAAGATTTATAAAGTAAAATATTAATTAATTTTTGTAAGGCCCCACCTTATGTGTAATTCATTCTATTCTAGATTTTCTTATGTGTGTTCCATTAACCAATAGTTAGATAGATTAAAAGTGATAAATAAGTGGCTATATGTCGTCATGTTTGGTATTGATCTTGATAGTATTGCATGCGTAATAAATAGTATATCTATATAGTTGAAATTCGGTTGCATGCAAGGTCTAGATAAATATGTAATATTATTTATTTTCTTGTTGAATTGGATTGTCATTTTGGTATAGGTTAGATTATTTGATTAGAAGTTGGAAGTATCCATCTTTATATAAGTGTATGCATATCATTAGAAATATACTTCGTTAATGAATAGTTTATTTAAATAATTTGAGATTCAAATTCAAGCGTAGCTAATATTAATTAATAGTTTAATATTCAAATGTCTATCTATGGTAATTGTAACTAATAACATAGTTTTATTTTGTTGCATTTTATTTTATTTCTAAAAGATAAATTTTATTAAAAAAAAAATAGTTTGATGATTATTCTTTTTGAAAGGGACATGATATGGATCGCTTAATAGTTAGGATCTTTGGGTCTACGATATGAATAGAGACATTATATGATTGGTTTGAATAGAATGGTAGTCTATAGTTATTATTTACCTTGTGATTCTTCTATATTATTGTGGAAGTGTAAACTTTGTTATAACATCCTTCATGCTATTGTAATGCAACTTTATGTACTTATTAAAGTATTATCTCGAACACCACTTGCTATGTGTTGTTGTTCCCTCTAGAGATTTGATGTTTCGTGTAGTTGTATATCAAGTAGATGTAATATATATAATAATATTAAGGAGAGATTAAACTTGAATCAATGTATATAATTATTTTATTCCGACTAAAGAATAATCATGTGTAATGTCATTTAATTTGATAATAAACTTAATTTCATCCAAGACCTGCATTAAGTGATCGTTCTTAAAAGTAAAAACATATTAAAAATACATGTTAATTGAATCAAGTTAAAGATCTAAAACTCCAAATGAATTCAAGGTCAAGGAAGTTAGGTGTTCTATATCATGGAGTCAAATATCATTTAATAAATCTAAAACTAAGGTGATAATTGAAAGATAAGAAAGGCTAAGAGTTAACAATGTTGGTTGCTCCATCTCTGAAAAAGTATTAAGTTAATGGATAAATTTATAGTAAAACTCTGAGCTCATCTACACATTCACACACGCAAGAGAAAGGAAATGGAGGACATATCATCATTGAGGAAACTATAAGTATACGCCATGTCTCTAAAAGAACACCAAAATCTTTTAGTAAAATAATTATAAAGAGGTCATTATGAAAGAGTATGGCCGAGGAGATTTTATGGGGATGCGAGCATGGGGTGAGAGACATTGCGTGCATATGAAGCGTTAGAGGAATTAATGTACAAATTTATATCTTACTAATGAGCATTGCACTGGCTTTCAATGTCTCTGCAAAATGGTAGGTTGGGCAGATGAAAGCCTGTTATGGATACGACTTTATTGGAAATGATGGCAGGGAGAAGGGAATGAATTTTGTAGAAGTACTATCCATCCTTGTCACATATGGGATAGAAGTGGTAAAATAGTCTAACTGCCTTGTCATTTTAAAAAGAATCCAGTAGCGCTAAAACTCCAATATTGTTAGGTCTATGTTTGGTTCTATGGTGCATAGTTGATGTAGCAGCTCACGACACAATTGGTGTAGAATCTTGAGCCTACCAGGACTGCACCATATCCATGCCTGTTAAAAGTTGAAATAAATTAGAATGGCCAAGAAGGTGGTATAGGCTCGATACCCAGCAAATGCCACAAGGAGGAATAAATGCATTTGGGGGAGGGTGCGAAGCACTGACTGGAACAATATTTTTGTTTCATGCAAACTCTACCCATCAATTCTAATCAGCACCTCAGGCAACCCACTATGATTTATGTTGAGTTCTGAGTTGGCGAGTCTTCATCTGTTGTTGTGATTGACCTCTCAATCAAAAAAAAGTGTAAGGGAGGGGGATCGCAAACTTGGAGAGTTCGATTGGAAGAGGATAGAGGACCGCTACCACTACTCCTAATATTTACTAAGCCCCCATTTGGCATAGGCAACGATTATGTTGTTGATGGTGCAGCGTTTGGCTTTACAACTGTTTTTTTTGCATTTTCTCGAGGGATTCTAAGCCTCTGCAATAAAACCATTTTTGCGCACATCCTCCAATCATGGTAGTCCGCGAGTCCAAATTTCTTTGAGGAATTCTGTCAAACATTTCTTGTGCCTTGTCTATTCTTTAACATTTTGAATACATGACTGTTGATTAATGCTGGGGATTTTAGCGTTACACCTACTATTTGCATTTTCTTGCTAGTTTCTACAGCCCTTCCAAAGAATCCAAATTGAGCATACCCAACAATTATTGTATTCCATGAGACCGCATCTCTTTGAACCATATGGAGAACTCTGTAATTATGAATTCAATACCACTCCACTGGTATTGAATAGGGAAGAAGTGGTTCTTGATGGAAGTTCATGGGTAGAGGAAATGGAAGAAAAAAAGAAAGGATATAACACATAAAAGAGGAGAGGAACAGAGAAAGGGGACATTTGAGAATTTTTTTTTGGTGAAGACAAGGTAAATACCGAGTCTGTTTGGAGACAACGAGAGAGCCCTCACAAAACAATAAGGGAATCCTGAATGGGGATCAACATGCCTGCAAGGCGTGTTTTGATAAGTTGCACGATGAAAATCGAGAGCCAGATTGGTTCACACAACATCATCACACTAAAGGGCTCATCGATTCAAAATCCTTTGAGACTCATTTAGTCCTTTTATTATTCATATAGCATTTCATTTATATCGCTACAAGTCACATGTTCGTCAGTAGAGAAGAGATTCTACAAGATTGGATCATGACCACCAGAGATAATAATCTTCAAATAAAGGATTATTGAGAAACCGAGAGGCTGAATATAGCAAGGCCATCTGGGCACTCCTTCCAACTTCGAAATCTCTTAGATCTCATCCTGGAAATGGCGCAAGTAGGTAAGTCTTCAATTCTAAATTAATCTCTAGAATGGTTATATATTAAAAATGTAGCGTTAATCAGATAGGTGAATGGGCCTATATTACTAAATATATTTCAGTTTGAGCTTCTGCTATGGAATAGAGACGGTGAACATGAGAGATCTATTTTGATATTATTATACTTGATTGGACCACACTTAGTTTGCAAAATATCTTTAAAATGCTGGTTTTTATCCTAATTATCTTTTATGTCTATAATTCTCGTCCATCATTTAAAAATGGTGTCTCTGTATTACATAATCCTTTGGTAGACCTGTTGTCATCATGCTACTTCCATGATATATTGTTCTTGCCAAACTATATCCTCCTCGCCAAACTTCTTCACTTCCAACCTTGTTAGAACAAGAACTAGAGAATGGGGTTAGAGCTAGCATGCAGATTAGCGATAATTTATCTATTATTTAGGTGTCACTAGGCGACATTTTGGAGACCACCATATTTATGCTCAAGTCTGAAGTAGGGTCTCTTATATGTGGTAATTACCTTAATTATATTGGTTGCTTTATTGTGATACATATGTACTTATATAGAAATTAATATTCACGAGTATATTGTGTATGTATATGTGAACATATATGAATATAAAACTCTATATATAAAATTGTCTTAAATTTGAGTTGCATTGTATCAGTTTTAACTTCAAAATTAAAATTCATAATATTAAATATATGGAAAAAAAAAAGCTCGATTAGATAAATATTGGAATATCATGTTCATAATTTTTTTTAATCGATTAGTTACTTACCAAGAAAGATATTGGTGACACTTGGATTGTATTTTTATCCATGAATAGTATAATACTATATGTCCTTGTTGGCATTGTAGATTACCCTAGAGGTATAGTGTTAAGTTTTCATGATTTTATCATTACGGAATATGTATTAGTCATCTAGTATTTTAGTACATTGGTTGATAAACTAGGAACAATGATTCTTTTGAAAACATATCGATAATATCTTACTTTTGGAATTATTATCAAACCTTATATTTATTTATTATATTATTATCAATAAGACAAGAATGGCTATTGTCTTGACTACCCTTTACAAGATCGCGAACAAATATTTAACATGTCATTATCTTATTGTTGTTATCACTTGAATGATCTTAGAAATATTTTCATACATTAATTATCTAGCTAGTAATACATGATTTCATCTCATTGAGTTGTTAAGTTTTAAGCATTATTTTGTTAAAGAATTGCATGGCTATTGATTTGATATACATAGACAATGAGTCATATCTACTAGAATTTTATTTGTATTAATGGATAGACATATGTATAATTTTATCCTTCATGTTACAATCACTGAGGGTGTGAGACAAGATGCATACCATTTGAGCAAACCTTTGTTGCTAACTAGTTCTTCCAAATTAAATATGTTAGAATATAATGACAAGGAAACTTGTATTAATGATTCTATTGTTAACCAGAGTGTGTTCAAAGACCCTTATATTTTTGAACCCTTTCCTGATACATTAAATATAAATACATATAATAATCATGATCTATTTGACAATAAGGGGTTGGTGCAAGCAAGTTGCTCAACTTAAAAAGTGATAGGTTTGAATTACATGGGTTGGGTTACCCTAATTCTAAAATTAAAGTATAGGGAGAGATACCTTAAGTCTTGAAGAATTTCAAACCAAAAGCACGTGCTTTCATTGATGCAAAATGGTGTGGATTAGTTCTAGTGGTCCATGCTTGAGATTGAGATATATAGAGGCCATTTGAACCTAGGATATAGGTAAATCTGGAACTTTCTTTCTTTAGAAACTCAAAGAAAATATCCTTGGAATGTGTTGCCTAGTATATCCTTATCTAGGTCTCATATCCTTGGCTTCACCTAAGTGGGTGGTAGCCGAATGTGGAACTGTCTGGGGTATTGGGCCCCAGAAAGGGTTGCATACCCGCTCCTTTAGTTTATAAAAATATGGTATAGAGGTGCAAGATGAACTTGAGTAGAGAATTGAGTTTAGCCCATGTCAGTGTTGATGTTAAACCATCTTCTTAACCTAGTGATTATATTCCTTTGTTATCCAACCATGTGGGAAATGGTTGAAGCCTAATGTTGAGCTACGATGCCTCTGCAAAAATATACGTAGGCAAGGCCGTCTGAGACGAGCCCCCGAGGACTAGGTTTGGCCCCTAGGATTTGTTCTCTTATTATTATACTTCAGAATTACCATTGTTATGTATTCTAATGGTTATCACGTGTCTGGTGTTATGTTTGTGATTGTCCTAGAATTAGCTGTACTATCTAAGTCTGCCTTAATGATGTGGAATCAATATCTCCGTTTGATTCCCCACCGTTGATTGTCTAAGCCGCTTAGCTATCAAACTAAAATATTATAGTTTATAATTAGTTGAAAGTTGTATTTTGGTAGAAAACTTTGAGAGTTTTGCAAGTGTATGCGAACGAAATTTGAAATTTGTGTTTTGTCCTTAGCTATATTTTTGTGAAAAAATTTGGGCATTACAATTTTATAAGCATTTAAAATATTTAAAAAATGTGTAACCACTATATAATTCATCTATTACAATGTTTCATATGTAAAAATACATATAGCATAAGTTTACAAGATTTATAAGTATTTAAAATAGTTAAAAAATATGTAACCAGTATAATTCATCTATTACAATGTTTCATATGTTAAAATACATTTATCATTAGTTTACAAGATTTATAAAGTAAAACAAAGTAAAACATTCATTTATTTTATAAATATTTAAAATATTCAAAAAATACGTAACCACTATATGATTCATCTATTACAATGTTTCATATATAAAAATATATATAATTAGTTTATAAGATTTATAAAGTAAAATATTTGTTTTATAAATATTTAGAAAATTCAAAAGATATGTAAACACCATATAATTCATTTATTACAATGTTTCATATATAAAAATACATGTCATTAGTTTACAAAATTTATAAAGTAAAATATTCATTTATTTTATAAGTATTTAGAATATTCAAAAAAATATGTAACCACTGTATAATTGATTTATTACAATGTTTCATATGTTGATATGAACTATAGAATTGATTTTGTGAGCTACACCACATTTGATTCAAATTTTCATACTCAAATATATATTAAATTATCTAATTAAAGAAATTTGTAGGAAATCCATATTTAATTGGAGATATAGTCTTAATCCTAACTTATAAATTTCAAACCAATATTTGGATTTAAATCCGAAATACCTCTTTTAGACATCACAATATGAAAGTATAAAGTATATTTATCCTTCATGTATTAGAAATATAAGATAAATCCTATGCGTCTATTTTAATTCATCATAGTTGTTTCTCTGCAACGAGAGATTATTGTTGAATTCCATTAGACAAATATGCTTTTGAAAATTTAAAGTTACCTAACATCTTTCATAAAAAATAGTGCAAAACGAGACTTTCTATCTCTAAATAAGTTAAGAAACATATTAAAAAATATTTATCAATGTTACAAAAATATTTTGACTTAAGTTTGAGTTTTATATATATTGTGTTTTTGTTCTATGATGTTAATTGAATATATGGTGATAGAAAATTGTAAATAATAATGTTGTTGACTCATTTATAGTTTACACTTTCAATATTCCTTTTTTTATAATATAGTTCACTTAACACTCACTATATCTAAATGAATGTTTTACTGAAACTTCCATGAAATCCATCCATCCAAATATTAATTTAGCCAAACCATACTTAATCCTGAAGTTCACATGAAGTAGGGTTCAATGTTTAGATTGCAAAACTGTTTTAAATTGCTAGCTATGTTCCACTTTGACTTCACATAATTCATTAATTAACAATGTTTAATGAGCATGAATGTTCCATCCCAATGTTCATTTTTATACCAAGATTTTATGAATCACCTACTGTGGTTATCTTGAAACCCCATACTTGATATTATGCTTAATATCTGTAATTTTTTCCAAGTGCTGTAAATTTTGAAGCTTGATCTTACACACATATTTTATGGAGTTGAGTTGAGTCATAATATTCTTTGTAAGTTCTTTTTTAATGATATACAAATATATTTAGTAAGTTCTTTTTCAAAAGATAGGCGATGTTTAATAAAGGTGAGTGAGGCTATTAACCAAATAGATTACAAATAACTAGTTTTCAGACTAGTTTGGTCAAATTTGTAATGCTTACCCACTTTCTTATCAATTTTGTTAGTTTATAGTTGTAGTTGTTTCTGGATTAGATTGCATGAGTTTTTTGCATCAATGTTTCAGAGCACATGTTCCAGTTGTTTTTGGATTAGATTGCATGAGTTTTTCTCCTTGAGCTCTTTCATCTTGATGGTGGATCACAAAGTGTGATCTGGAACATTGATGCAAAAAACTCACACAATCTAATCTGGAAACATCTGCAACTATAAATGATATGGATTGTGGAAACTTGATATTATTAATTCTTTTAGTGTCAAATGACTAATGGGATTTTCATGTCGTGGATACTCTTTTTAAAGTAACATCCTTGACTTTCTATAGTGTATAAATCTATAGCTTATAATTTCTATTGAAATGATAGAAATGGTTACACTATGACCTATGCTTCTAGAGTTGGTTTGTTGCACCATGACCTATGCTTTCAGAGTTGGGCATAGTTTAAGCCGAAAAGGTTAAAACCAATAAAAATTTCTAGTCTCCAACCCATGTTTGGGAATGCATTCCAGTAATTTGCTTTATTTCACTAGACATACTTTGAGGATACGTAATTCTCAAATGGTGAGTCTCTCTAATCGCTAAATTGTAATACCTTCTAGGACTGGCAGAGCACCGATTCATTTTGCCATATTTAAGAGTTTGAGGATGGATATGAATTCTAATTTTGGATGGTTTCTCAGAGTTTGCAAATCGCGTGTTTGCCGCTACAACAACATGAAATCAATAAGAGGATGAATTTAGAAGTAAACAGTCACACGACTTATACTTGGCCAAAAACTAAAAAAAATCAACTACTCAAATACATAGGTTTTATATTTTATGTGATTTTAGTACCCTCTTTTTTATTAAGTTATAGTAGGGGAAGCCTAAAAATAGTTGTTTGTAAACTGGGTCAATCTCATTCTTTGGGTTCTAACTCCAAATCCATCTATTGAGTAAGCTACTCTTCCCCACTTCCTATATAGTAGGTCAAACCTTTCTATCTTGCGAATAAGAGTCTCCAATGATCTATCCTTAATTAGTACAAGGGAATCGTTTAGTCTAAATTTCTTAAATTTCTTTTATGTTTTTCTAAAGTTTTGTTCCTTTCTTTGATCATGATCCTAGCAATGTATGGGCAATCATGAGTGAAACATGAGTCGTGGTTTTTTGCATATGTTCATTAAGCAACATATTTCTAGATAACAAAGAAATCTTCTGAGTGGTGCATTCTCAGGCATGAAAAGCTACAATTTGACCTCTTCTTGAACTCATGTATCTTTTTTCCATCTTGATTGTAATTTTGTGAGAATTATTTTCAAAATAAATAAAAATAATAAAATATTTTATAATTTAAATAAATGATGTTTTTGGGACCTTGTATGTGACATTTTATTAAGATTAAACTATATAGTTTTTTAGTTAACGAGAGTAATGACATGAGTATGGATGCCATGGCAGGAGAAAAGGACAAAGGATATGAGCTTTCAATGCAGGTATGGGCATGTACGTAAAAGAGAGAGGGAGGTTGCGCAATTAATGAGGTATGGGTATGAGAAGACTACAAGATGCGCAGAGGAAGGACGACTCACAACCCAACCTAAAAGCATGTTTTCAGGACAACAACAACAGAGGTTTTGTTGTCAAAAAAATGTGAGAGAAAGGCAGAGAGAAAATAAATTTGCAGGAAAGGAGAAGAAAATTGCGTGGAAGATGATCGAATTAAGTCCACAAACATTGCCATTGTTTCTCCCCGCCTTAGTGAAAATGAGAGCCTTTGGAACAAGAATATTGACCAGAGTACTGCCAATAAAGAGCAGGCTTTGCGGTGGAGAAGAATCACATGGGAGCAGGGAGGGGGTACGAAAGTGGAGAAAAACCCACCAAAATCACAAAGGTTTACATAGAATTTGAGTTGTTGAAAAGGCTATAGAAACTTTTGAACAAATGCAGTTTGTGGGTGTAAATTTAGAACCCGCAGCCCTTGATCATGCATTTTATGCTTGTTCTGCCATGAGAGCTCATGAACAGGTTTTGGACGTTCATCAACACATGAGAAGAGATGAGGTAGCAGTAGCATTTATACAAATAACTGTGCCATGGAAAGGTTATGGCGAGGTTGGTGATGAAGATGGCTATGAAAAGAGGCCAGGGCAAAGCTAGCTGAGTAGATTTCTTTGCATCAAAGCATTTTCAATATCATCTCTATAGTTGAGTAACCTCCTTCACCTTTGCTTCCCTAAGCTATTGTTTAATTGATTTGGGTTTGATTCTATTAAATACTAGATATTATCTCCCATTTCATGTGTATGTTCTACATATTTAGTTTGATTCTATTAAATACTAGATATTTTCTCCCATCTCATGTGTACGTTCTATATATCTTTATGACATTCTGCAATAGCTTAGGTTCTTTGTCTAAGCATAGGTATTGTTGGTATAAAGGATCTTTGAGAATTTTATGTTAAACTAAAATATGTAATTGAATTATTTAATTCAAGTTGTGTGATTTGAAGTCATCTTATTCAAGAAGGTGTATATATATATATTTTTCACTGCATGATTATTCACTTGTTAATAGAATGCTAGTATAATGCAACAAAACATATGGATTATCATACTTCAGAGTTTATAAACCTCTTAGTGTATAATTCATAGTATAATAATTAGTTTGAAATAGGACGACCTTGTCTTAGGGGAAGTATGTTAACCTCTAATTTTGGAGGACCTGTATGGTCTTTTTGACTATTAATATTAGCAAATTTATTTCCAACAAACACATTATTTCCACTATCATGAGCATGACTTAGATTTTGATTAGGCTTAAATATGCCATACTTATTGTTGTATGAATTTTAATAGTTGGATAATGTACTATAGTTTACATGATGTATTTATCTTGAAGCCAATAGCTTTCAAGACTATGAGAAAGGTATCTTACATGAAGTTGTTTAATAAGTCTCAGTATAAGGTTAGTGGATGAGTTTTAAACATGAGTTCCCTTATTTGGTACCTATATCAAAAGACATTATGATAGGGTTGGTATCCTAGTATGTGGATATATGCAATTATAAGGATGCGTTTTAAACATGAGTTCCCTATATTTGGTACCTATATCAAAAGACATTATGATAGGGTTGGTATCCTAGTATGTGGATATATTGCAATTATAAGAAGCAGTCAATTAAAAATGTCAAGTGCAAATATTATCTAGTTAATAATTAAGCTATTACAAGGATAATGGGTTACACCATGGGATAAATAAAATTAAAAGGTTAAGAATATTATTACTACTAATATTAAGGAATGTATATCCGTATATGAAGATATGATGAGCATAATATTTCTAATTATCCTGAGTATGAATTATACATTGATTATGCTTAACCCAAGTTTGTAATGATGGACATGTGTCTTTCAATGTTCAAAAGGAAATTATGTGGCTAGGGTGAACATTTCATATTTCGTCAGCTAAGACTAGTTTAAAAGTAATGGATTTCACGAGATAATATATATATATTGGATGCTGATCCAATAGATATGTTGTTGTCAACCATTTAGAGTCGAGTTACATATTGAATTTTCTTAGAGAAAGTGTATAGCTATTATGTTTTATCTTTCAAAGTTTACATAATGTTTGTATGGCCTTATCAAGGCATGACACATTCTAGTGGAAATTGATATAAATTAATAAGATCATGATGCTTGATCATATTAGTCGAATATCGTTTGGAGCCATATTGGGGCTTCACATAATTTCGCATTGTGAAAAGATCTTGAGTATTATTGCTTTTACTGATAGTAAATTATGTATCCTAATTGAGATATTTATTCTACCGTTTTATCCTCATATATGAATGTTTAAGCGGTTTTTCTTATTAGTATAATATAGTGGTTCAAAATATCAAGAACCAACTGTTGTGATATATAAGATTACTAAATCACATTGTCGGTTATCACATTCTAATCCTAACTAAATAAAACCATGTAGTATAAACTCTCATCAAAGTACCAAATGTTGAATGATATCCTTAATAGGTAATTATAAGAGATTCTATGATGCTTTTGTCAGAACATGAATAATAAAGGCAGTGAGGTCTAATTAGAGATCTTGATGTCCTTAGATGGAAGTCTTTTAGTTTAACCTGGCTAATGGGGAAAGGTGTTGATTCCCCACTTGTCATTAAGGACTACTAGTTGTGGGAATCACTTAAAGGAACCTTGTTGGATTAAGATATGATAATTAATGAAAACCTTGATTATGGGAACTTGTGTGTAGGTCCTTGAGAGACCTTGTGAGGAGAATTATGTGTGACTTTGATTCATTTGGAATCGGGTACATAGGTAGTCCTTAGGTGAAGGATGCCTCTGTGACCTCAGGTCTGTAGGGGGAGGGTCTAGGGGGAATAACTCTTATATTTTTGGGTTGTTCCCAATTGGCTTAACCTTCTCTCTTTAGTAGGATTCAAATGAGGCCAAAATAGGGGTATCAAATGGTTATGAAACATTTAAGAAAATATGATAACTTGTCTTCAATACATAATGTGTGTTTGAATAGTAAGCTGAAGAAAAGGAATGAATTTGACTACTTGGCAGTGGTTACATGTTGAGTTGAGCTCACCTTGTGTTGGTATTAAGTGATTCTCTTTATGTGTTGTGAATATTAACCTCAAACTTAAATGACTATGTATAGGCTCGTAAATTAGTTGATTGTGATCTACTTATTCCCAATTAGGAATCCTTCTTCCAATTATAGTGCTAAGCTTGATACAAGTGCTAAATTTTATGGCAACGGATGGCGCAGGACCCTACGAGGGTATTCCTTTGACATGTAGGCTATTCCTATCAATCCTAAGTGATCAGTGATGGAAAATCCTATGACCTGCTTAGAGATAAGCTTATCCATGCTCAAGATTGACAAAATTCAAGGAGCATACTATGTCGGTATACTATTAGCCATACCACTTGGATTGTGGGATCGATTCCGCCAAGAGCATGTGGGCCATTGTCATACGAATGATGCATACCCGTGTTACTCTAGAGGCATAGAAAAATTCCATTAGGAGCATGTGGGCCTTGGGGCCAACAACATGCTAGCGATGGATGTCTAGTGTATGCTAGATGGTTAAATGGTTCTCCACTAGTAGCATGTAGGTGATGGACCACCTTGTTTTCTTAGTCATTTGATGGACTATAGGGAAGTGAATTTCTAATGAAAAATAGGTAGGTAACAGCTGGACCAACCTAATAGTATAGTTTTGACATATCTTGATGTGAAAATTGAATATTGACCCTATTGATTTGAGGAAGGACCTTGGTGTAATATGAGATGCTCTGAATCCTCTTCCTAATTGTCCAATGGTGCAAAACATTGGAGAAAGGGATGGGACCAAAGGTGTAGTGTGCAATGCACCAAAATTTCTTTTCTATTTGGGATGCACTAAGGGCAAGTATGTGATAGCCAATGTGAATGTGTTTACCAGTCACTGTGGTGTATGTGACATGCATGAGCCAGTCACTACTATACTTATGATGTACATATGAGCCCATCACTAATATACTTGTGATGTACGTATGAGCTAGTCACGGTTGTGTTGTGATGTACATATGCTCCCATCACTAATGTATTTTTGATGTGCATATGAATGAGTCACCTCGTGTATAAGTGACGTATGTTAGGACTAGTCATTGTGTATATGTGACGTATGTTGGAGCCAATCATTGTGTATATATGACATATGATGGAGTTAGTCATTGTGTATAAGTGATGTATGTTGAAGTATTGGGTATTTATGATGGGTGTCATTCTGGGGTGAGAGACACAAAAGAAAAAACATACAAAATCCCTTTCAAAAATGATAAAAAGGTATGGACTTTTTTCTTATTTTTTGACTCAAGAATATCCCTGTAACCCAACCCAAAACCTAACCCGCCTTACCTTGGTCTGACATTTTGCCAAGTTGGGGTCGAGAATGGGTGTCATGCTGGGGTGAGAGACACAAAAGAAGAGACACACAAACCCCTTTCAAAGACAATAAAAATGTATGGACTTCTCTTTCTTCTTTTTTTGTTGACTCAGAGGTATCCCTATGACCCAACCCAACACTTAACTCGCCTTAACTTGGTCTTACATTTTGCCAAGTTGGGGTCAAGAATGGGTGTTACGCTGGGGTGAGAGACACACAAAAGAAGAAAGAAAAAAGAAGAAAGAAAAAGAAACAATGAAAAATAAAAGAAAGGAAGAAGAAAAAAGAGTGAAGGAAACTAACAAAAAGTTAGAAAAAGGAAGAAAGAAACAAAGTGACAAAGATATAAATAATAAAAGAACAAAAAGATGGATGAGCAACATAAAGAAGGTAAGGAGGGTGGCATTTGTTGTCTATTAATATTACTTCTCTTTGTTCTCTTAGGTCCAAGTCTAAGAATGACCTTAACTTTGGGAGCTTACCATTCCCATGTGTATGAAAATAAGTGGCGATGTCTAGTTGATGCCACCATGGTAAATGAAGAAGTTTTGAAGTCAACACTTCTAAGCTACATGGAGGATGTTCATGGTTAAGTTTGGTACTTGTCTTGAATTTATTTTTAAAAAAAATTGTAGCGACCAAGGGGCGGTTGATGTAGCAGGTTCACAAGAATATATCTCTCATATCATTAATCATCCACTTAATACTTATTGCATCTAAGTGATACTCAAGAAGGAAGCATCGAGACATTTTGAGTCAATCTCATTGACCCATATTTCATGAGTAGTGGTTAATTAGAACCCATCTGTCATGAACATGAATAATCTACTTATCACTTATTGCATGTAGGTGATGCTCACAAGATTCAATGAGTGCTAAAAAAACCATTCATACTCCTGACAATTGGGTTCTTATAAATTGCTACTCATGAAATATGGGTCAATGAAATTGACTCAAAAACCATGCAACAAATCTTGATAAACTATCACATAATCCTATAACTTCTCATTGGTTACCTAAAAACCTATATGCTAAGCCTTTGTACTCATCTCCAACATCAAAAATCATCCCCATCTTGGAAACCCATATAGAGATGCCTGATAAACTATCACATAATCCTATAAATTCTCAACGGTTACCTAAAAACCTATATGCTAACCCTTGGTACTCATCTCCCACATCAAAAATCATCCCCATCTTGAAAACCCATGTAGAGATGCATCTTAACATTAAGAGACTTCCAATAATGTTTTTTTTAAGTTATAGAGGAGACACCCTATAAAATAGAAGGGCCACCCTATAGAGGAGATTGTAAGAAAAGTCAATTTCATTCTTCAAGTTCCAACTACCGATCCATTTGTTGAGTAAGTTGTTCTTCGCCCTTCCTGTAGCATCTCGCCTTCTCAAAGACAAACTCATCCCATTAATTAATACAAGCATTGTTTCCAAGACATGATAGATAATGCATCAAGTTTATTAAATTTAACCCCCAATCTAGCTTTAGATAACCTTCATCAAGTGCACACAGAGCTCTTTCAAATAAGTCCAGTTTTGATTGCATTTGTGGTTTTATGAAACACTAGAATGTTTAAGTAGACAAACCATAACATTCATAGTATTTACCATGGGTGCCTTAATGTTATATGAATGCAAAAGATTTGAAAAGGATATGTGAAAATGGTTCTTGGCATAATATCTGTGTTGTTTCATAAACCATGTTTTTCAAATAAGTCGACATTAGCTGGCTAATATTTCTCTAAACATTAATGTAAATGCAAGCTCTGTTCAATCGCAATGTTCATTTTTATGCGAGGATTCTATGAATTGCTGACGCTGCTTATCTTGAACCGCCACAGTTGATTTTATACTGAAGATTGATGATTCTTTAAATGGTGCAAATTTTTCATGTAGCCACATGAACAACAAAGACAATAATATTGAAGCTTGGTCTTACGCAACTTTCTTATGGGAACACAAATATATTATGGTGTTGAGTCGTAACATTATTTTTAATTTCATTTTCAATGATATACTGTAGTTCATAAGATAGGCCATGTCTAAATAAGGTAAATGAGTTTATTGACCAAAGATATTGCACATAGCCCATTTCCAAACTGGTTGGCCAAACTAGTACTTCTTCCTGCTTTCTTATCAATTTTTTTACTATCAAATGGCTAATGGAATTTTCAAAGACATGGCATTTGAAAAGGCGTGCATCATGCCATGGGTACTCTTTTCAAAAGTAACATCCCTGACTTTCTATAGTTTATAAATATGTACCTTACATTTTTCTATTGAAACGATAGAAATTGTTGCACCATGACCTATGCTTTCAGAGTTGGACATAGTCTAAGTCTAAAAGGGTAAAACCAATAAAAAATTCTAGTCTCTAACCCTTACAACTTTAACTGCACGTGGATCTTTTTAACAAAGTAATATGCAACCCACATTTGGGAATGCATTCTAGTACTTTTTTTTAGTTTATGATGCAAGAGCATCTTGAGCGAAGAGTAATCGACATCCTCAAAAAAACATTTTCAGTTTAGTTGTTCCAATTTTGGAGTTTGATTAAATTTTGAGTTCATGGTTTTTGTGGAGAATTGAAATGACATTATTGTCATTTTTATTTGACAAAATGTCTATTTAATCATATTTATAGTTTGACACTTCTTGCAATAAAATCGTGATTCTCATCTTCACAGAGAAAAGAAAATGGAATAGAATGCATGAATATGCTGCCAAAGGAAGAGAATCGTTATTAAGAAATTAATAAGAATAAAATGCAAATTTATGAAGGTATAGCATTTTAAATGGCATATTAATCTTTTAAAACTGAAAAGAGAAATCAAATGGCAAATTGAAAATATGAAGGGGACCACACAACAATTTGAAGCAGGCACGAAAAGAAATGGAAAAAAAAAGAATGTAAAGGGGCATGCCATGAGTAGAAGAGCAGATAAAAGAGCATAGAAGACAAAAGGTTTCACCACATGGTAGGGAAAGAGTTTTCTTGAAAAATTTACAAATTAAAGTATATGGAACATTGGAAGGGGAGTGGCTGTGAATATAAGGCTGCATGGAGATTAAAAGAGAGGATTGTGCAGAAATTATAAAGGGGGTTGCTATCATTTGAAACATTTATTTTATTTTTATCTTTTAATTTCCACAACAAATAAAAGACCAGGGAGGTTGTGTGGGAAGCAAGAGGATAGTTGGATAAAGAAGGAAATAGGTGTAGTAGAAGAAATCAATAAGAGGGGGCTGGACAGAGTTTTAGAGGCTGTTAAGTACAGTGGTTGTGGCTACATTGATAGCGAAGGGAAAGTTTCAAATTAGAGAGAGTTGTGGAGAGACCACGAAGGGACTGTTCTAGGGCAATTTGAAAGTTGAAATAGTTGAATCAAAAGACTAGAGTGTATATTGAAGATATGAATTTTATTTATTTTCTATTTTTTGAAAATTGTAATCAATTGCTACCTATGGATAGAGATAAAATAAATTTGTCTTAATTTTTCTTGTGAATGAATTAAATTTAACTTGACAAATGATATTATCTGTATAAGTTGTGTTAGCTGTAGAATTGGGAATCACAAGAAAGAGGTAGTTGTTTGTTGAATTAGTGTTGCTTGTGTATCGTGACTTTATGATTAAGTTGTTTGTGGTGGAAGGAGAAGATTGAGTTTGCGTCAGTTTAGTAGACATACTTTGGCTGCTCTCTGGTTTTTTTGTACCTAATTCTCTAATGGTGAATCTCTCTTATCATCAAATTGCAATATCTTCCACTAAACGATTCATTTTATCATATTTAAGATCCTCAACGTGGATATGAGTTCTAATTTTGGATGGTAAAAATGATAAGAAAAGTAATACAATAACAATTGGATATGAATAGAGATAGCATGTTCTCCTTCATCTACAAGTTTCTCTTCTTCCCTTCCTCTCTCTTCCATTATGGTTTATTCATCACTACTATATTCTTCATCATTTTCAAGTTTTATTCTATAATAACCACCAAAGTAACTATCTCATTGGGGTACAATATGATGGTAGCAACATTTTTATTTTCTTGCAACATTTCAAGAAATTTGAGAGCAGAACTACTACTACACTTTTCTTTTGGCAATATAGAATTGCATTTACCCCAAGATGCTACAACATCAAACATCTAGGAAAGATGATACCTTTGCTCATGATCCCATTTTTCTTCTTTCACTTCTAGACTCTTGTTAGAATAGAGATCTTGCTCCTTTTCCAATTTGTTCTCTTTCTCTTTTCCAAGCTTCTTGTGATCTTAGAGGTCCTCATCCACTAAAAACCATTATGGATCTTTGTCTCACTCATACCACATCCTGTTGCACCTGCATATAGATCTTTAAAAATAGAAAGAAAGTTAAGGGAATAAAAGCTCCCCACAAGTGCTTACTCTTCTGCATTATGCCATTTAGACATGCTTTCTGTTTGATATTTTTTGAGGTGGCCTTTGTTTCCTAGCTCAATGTGATGTTCACGAGGCAGCTCATTTTTAATATTTATCCTCCTTTATATCATAAATAAACATATTTTTTCTCTCTTCCTTAATCATCTATATTTCTTCTACAAGAAAGAGATGATCCATTTCTTCTCTCTTTTCATTAATTATGGGTTTCTCTACATATTCCTCTAGCTGCTTATGGTTGATTGTGTTCTCTAAAACCAACAGGACTTCATCACATATGGGGCTCCCAAAGATTTCTATCTCTATTGTAGCTTCCTCTCTAATGTGGATTGTTTCCATTGCTACAACATCTTGGGCTTTCTCTTGTGATAGGTTGCATTCCTTTTCATTGCAGTTTGCCAACTCTTCTCTTTTTGCATTGTAATCTTCAGTGCCTTCCCCTTCTTCGAGGTAACACAACTCAACAGCTCCATCCAACTCATCTATCTTTTCATCTTGATTCCTTTCGTCTATCTCTTCTCTCTGAAACTCTTGGAAAATCATATTTAAAGGTCTTCTACCCACTAATATTTCTAACAAATCCTTAATCGATTTAATTTTCCCCTATTCTAATAGTTCTATCTCTTGGCTAATCCTTGCCTCTATAGCTATCCTTTTTGAAAATAGCTCTTGCTCACATATGGAATATTTACCCTCACCAGCCTTTTCCACCTTCTCACAACTCTTCAATGCCTTTGTTGTAGAGATTTCTTTTACTTTTTTGTTTTAATATTGCATGTCTCATAATCCTCCAGCAAAACCTTAACTCTTCCAACTCAATCTCTAATTATTGCAACTTGTTTTTTTTGGTCTTTTGTTAGCTTTCGCCTCTTGCATTGTCTTATATTTTCTTCCACTTTGGTTATCCTCTTTCTTACATTATGATATAGTTCCATATTTGGATCCACAAGTGTGTCCATAGTCCTAATATAGAGTTGCAATTATCTCCTCCTCTTCCATTCTAAATGTATGATCCATTAATTATATATCGACATTCTTTTTCAATTATTCATCCCTTCAAATAAATTAACACAAATGTGGAGAGAAGGGCTACAAGTATATGCTTCATATGCCAGTACAAAATAACTTTTAACTCTTAGCAATCTTCAACTAAGACAACTACACTTGGAAATACTAATACCAATAAGCTACAACAAAAACAACTCTCTAATTCCTGGTATATCCTTTCAAAGCCATTATCTCACTTATTATTTATGTCTATTACAACTTTGCTATAACAGTCCCCTCATCGGCATGGTATAGTTGAAAAGGAAAGATATTGGGAATGGAAGATTATGCCGAAAGAGAGCTCAAACTTCCAACTAGTTTTCATTAATTAAAAACTACTTCTCACCATTAAAACCTTTGCCAAGTTGGTATCCGGGATATTAATATTCTTTATCAAAAATTGCATTTAGTGCCAGAAATTCCATGCAACTAACAACAAAAATATCACCGAACTTAATATAGTGCTTTTGCCTCGTGCTCATCCCTATTATTTTCCTGCATTGCAAACTCTTCTCAACTGAACACACACAATACTCACAGCTACTCACATTCCCTTTACACTAATACATTAATAAATGGATGGATCAACAAGAAATGGAGAAAAAATAGAGGATCACAATGGCTCATTGGCACATGAACAATTTGCTTTGGTACCAAACAAATGCAGACTTAGACTTGAAACTGCATATGAAACTCTGAAAATAGCTTCATAGTGCCTTTAAGACTCAAAATGGACAATTCAAAATAATAGAAGACTCAAGCGAGGAGATTGCATTCAATTCAAAGGAAAATGCAAGCTGTGTTCTATCACAAGCTTGGTCTTACACAACTTTTTAATTTTTATTTGGTTTACACAACTTTCTTGTGGGGTCACAAATATATTATGGTGTTGAGTCATAAATTCTTTATAAGTTTGTTTTCAATTATATTAATATACTCTAAGGTTCATAAGATAGGCCATGTCTAATAAAGGTTAATGAGTTTATTAACCAAAGGTATTGCATATAGCCTATTTTCAAAATGGTTTGGCCAAAATAGTAGTTCTTCCCTGCTTTCTTATTAATTTTTTTACTGTCAAATGGCTATTTTAAGACATGGCATTCGAAGAGGCATGCATTATGCCAGTGGTACTCTTTTCAAAGTAAGATCCCTAAATTTTTGTAGCTTACATTTTTCTATTGAAAAGATAGAAATTGTTGCACCATGACCTATGCTTCCAAAGTTTGTCACAATCTAAGCCTAAAAGGGTAAAACCAATATAAAATTCTAGTCTCCAACCCTTACAACTTTACCTGCTTGTGGATCTTTTTAACAAAGGTATATGCAACCTACATTTGGGAATGCATTCCAATACTTTATTTTAGTTTAGTAGACATCTTTGACTGTCCTCGGGTTTTTTTGCATAATTCTCTAATGGTAAGTCTCTCTAATCACTAAATTGCAATACCTTCCAATGGTCGATTCACTATCATATTCAAGAGCCTCAACATGGATATGAGTTCTAATTTTGGATGGTGAAAATGATAAGAAAAGTGATTTAATGACAACTAGATATGAATGGAGATAGCCTGTTCTACTTCATGTACAAGTCTCTCTTCTTCCCTTCATCTTTCTTTCATTATGGTTTATTCATCACTACTATAATCTTCACCATTTTCAAGTTTTCTTTTACAATAACTACCAAAGAAACTATCTCATTTTTGTGTTCATTTCATAGTTACTCAAACATCTCCTCTCTACTCATTACAAGAACTCTTCTTCCAAGAGGCATGATACCATAAAAAAATACACACAACTCAAATTTAGAAGTGGAAAAGGTCACAGATGTGATGAACTTTGTTGCCAATCTTAAAGGAATGAACAAATTAATTAAATAAGATAACAAAAACTACATGGGAATTTGGAGATGGTAATTCAGAAAGGATAGGAAAGGATCAAAGGCTAGATGGTAATTTAGAAAGGGAAGGAAAGGAGCCAAGGTTGGATATTGGATGTAGTTTTGCTAATCTAATTAACCTAGGGAATGTTCCTGAAACCTTAAGTTTTTAGCTTAAGTGTTTGTAGAATGATGACAGATAAAATTTTGGGTGCTTTGATTTTGGTATTTGAAATGGCTTTCAAACTGGCAGTATAGGCAGACTAATAAAGGAAAAAAGAAATATCATATATTTTTAATGAAATAGTGAATATCATAGATGCTGAGATGGATCCTTTGTTAGCATCCATGGAATTCCACTATGATGTAAAAGATGAAAGATAGGATCAATCTCCTATGTATATGCCATAGCTAAACATAGACGATGCAAAAGATGAAGGCCAGCCTAAAGCTCCTTGGGTGTACACCAAAGCTGAAGATACAAAAGCACAAATGCTCATCTAAAATTTTAAACCTAACATGTTGTAGAGAGGAATGGGCTTCACAACGGGCTTCACAGTCATACAAGCTTTCTAATTGTAAAATATCTACAAGTCTAGTGTGTGTTAATGTAATACTGCCAAAGTATCTGATGTAATAAGTTTTTTGAGAATTTCAATTAATCAATAATGTTAGATTTTTGTGTATGAAAGTGTTCATGATTGACTTCTACTGTGGTTGAGTGTTGTTCATTCCACCTTGAATACTCTGTCATTCTGGAACTATATCATGTTAAAAGCTTGTGTAATTAAGTTGAGAGAACCTGGTTGAATTTAAGTTGGCGTTAATAGAGAAATAAAAGTACGTTTAATCCTATTATTAGTGAGTTGATTTT